>CM067343.1:2741211-2843711 GCA_034190875.2 Urechis unicinctus | reverse complement strand
TTGAACGACAATCGTGTTTCTAACTATGGCAATGAAGACCTAAAGCATAAGAAACCATCCATCATCTTATTGAAACCAGCCTGCCTCCGCTTTTTGACTCTAGTGGCATACAATACACGAGGTCACTGAACACTATACTGAATCATATCCAAACGGAACACAGTGTGACAAAATATTTTATAAAAAATGTCGCAGTTAGCTAAATATCACATACACAGTATATATTTGGGCTGAGATCTCCACATGCGTAGTATATATATACTCCACCACAACCGATAAAATGGAGTAACCTTGGAATGGTACACAATATTTGAGCATGAATTCCTTTGGCCATACTTGATAACACTTACAATGGCACAAGTATATCCTGCCCGCGTAACCTTCGTTAGGGCTCTATGTGAATGAGCGTGTTAGGGCTCTATGTGAATGAGTGAGAGATATGCATATATATTTTGGTATATCAGTTACAAATATTTTTGGGGACTGCTTTATAAGATAAAATCGGCTTCAACGTTCAGAAATACATATTTGTCAGATAAGAGAACGACAATATAGCCACAAATAACGATTTTCCCGCAAAGGATAGATCTTCACATAAACTTTGTCGAGATAACTCCGGGCTACAGCCTATGGGTGACATTTTTGTATAACATATTTTGCTTCATGAATAAAAAATATAAAATGACAAACAATAACGAATATATATATATATATATATATATATATATATATATATATATATATATATATATATATATATATATATATGGATGATAGATAGATATAGAGAGATATAGATATATATCTATATATATATCTATATAGATATATATATATAATATATATATATATATATATATATATATATATATATATATATATATATATATCTCTATATATATATATATATCTCTATCTATATATCTATATATCTATATATATATATATATATATATATATATATATATGGTTGTATCATGAGCAATTTGATATGGATTTCGTTGACCAATATTTTGTTTTACTCAATTCTATAGGTAGATGAAGGCGTCTTGGAGTCAGGGGTAGAGGATTTGGACGGTTTAAAATGAACATGCCGACCAATAGCACCTACAGAAGTCACTATATATCACAGGATGAGCATAGGTTCTAACACATGACCCTTAGTGACCCCGTCAGTCGGCAGAATATCTCTGGATCTTGAGCTGATGCTGATTAGCCATACCGATTTGCGCCATGCACGTTCTCCCTAATTGATACAAGATCAGGCCACAACAACCACGGAGATATAGAATGTTAAATTGCATGACTTGACTCCAAACCGCGTGTCCAGCATTAGACGGAACAGGTGGTTGTATTACACATCTGGTGATCATGGGGAGCAGATGTTATCTGCATATTAATTACACCAACGGACCGTCTTTTTCCGGTGAATCACATTTGACAACATTCGGTGGCGATGTATCACTAGTAGTTAAATATGTGCGAGTATATGCAACAGGACGGTGCTTGTTACAAACACTACACTTTAAGCAATCCCCTGTGCCGCAGTATGTTCATGGTAAAAAAATTGTTATATCTTTCATTCATAAGCCCTCTTCGCTGCTGCTGTTTTTTCGCCTATTCGTTCACCTGCCGTGGATATTATCAATTCCTTCGAATGGTGTTGTGTACCTTCGCTATTGAGAACCGTCAGGCAGAGGACGTATTACCCCGTCACGAGGATGGACGACAGTGCGGTACCTAATGTGTCAAGGGAGTAGTACACCCGCCGTCAACCATAAACTCTACTAGGGTCCGACAAGTCAGTGATTTGACAACTAGCTCTGACTCCCAGTCTGCAATATTAGCGATTATGTGTCCACAATAAAGAGCATATGACAGTTAATTTTAGCTGACGAGAGTGTTTTTTCCCTGATCTCAAGCCTCAGCAAGCTTCCTATGTATCTAAGCAGGACATAAAACCAACACCACTTCATCTGAATTGCTCTGACTATAAAATGCTCAACACGTGTACCTGCAGCATGCAGTCGATCATCAGAGCCAATGTGGGTGGGGGGGGGGGGGGGGGTGGGCGAACCGGGATACGTCCGAGTCAATGGACAGGCGTTTATAGTAGATTAATAGTATAGACGGGTGAATGTGTGATAATAGTGGTTGAAGCATTTAAATGAGACTGGTATGTTTTATGGAAGATCTAAGCAATGATAGTACAGGCAGAGTAAATGTATTCGTCATACATTTATTCATTTACAGAGTAGGTGATGGTGAAAGGATGTTGAGCACATGGCACAGTTTGTATGGACTGCAGAATCTTACTCTTATAATGCAACGACATCCACTATTCAAGGGCTTGCTGCAATACTCTGTGATATTGTCGACACCTCATGTCATTCCTTGAGTAACACCACCAACGACACGTTTGTTTCGATGTACCCTCTCTCATGTCATTCCTTGAGTAGCACCACCAATGACACGTTTGTTTCGATGTACCCTCTCTCATGTCATTCCTTGAGTAACACCACCAATGACACGTTTGTTTCGATGTACCCTCTCTCATGTCATTCCTTGAGTAACACCACCAATGACACGTTTGTTTCCATGTACCCTCTCTCATGTCATTCCTTGAGTAACACCACCAATGACACGTTTGTTTCAATGTACCCTCTCTCATGTCATTCCATGAGTAACACCACCAATGACACGTTTGTTTCGATGTACCCTCTCTCATGTCATTCCTTGAGTAACACCACCAATGACACGTTTGTTTCAATGTACCCTCTCTCATGTCATTCCTTGAGTAACACCACCAATTTCACGTTTGTTTCGATGTACCCTCTCTCATGTCATTCCTTGAGTAACACCACCAATGACACGTTTGTTTCGATGCACCCTTTTTGACAGGATTTGTGTCGGCATCCTCTACTGGATTGAAAAGAACGCGGATAGTATATTTACGAATATAAATGTCTCCGGCATTATTATTTCATGAAGGGCATTATGTAGGTTGTTCATTACGCGCCCCAACCTTTCTGTAAGTTTCTTATAGGCCCCAAAATTATTCGATGTTTGCTGTCGGGTTGATTCAGACCGCGACCTTCCTTCTGCTTACAGTCCAGCAACAATATTGGCGATTCGGTTGCAGATGAGTTGTCACATCAGTAAGGCAATAACATTCCAGGAGCGCGAGTGGATGAATCCGATGAATAGTGTGACTTAATGCATAGATATATCGATCATTATCTGCGCTGTACATGTCTTTGCAGCAATTTATCTACCATCTACATCGCTAGGGGATCGTTGACCACTAGTCAAAAGTCCACGGGATTTTTGACCAAACATGGCTACATAAATCGATGAAAAAGGTGTACACATAAGTCACTAGAGGCGCCATCTCACAGGTGAAACTCCCATGACCTGTACGACAGTACCAGGGAGCACGACACACGTAACAACGCTGGTGATGTTACGAAAAGCATCAGCTACGCGATATGGCTATATTGAATCGGAGTCATTCACCATAACTGTTTATAGATACTCTACGACGAGGATATTTATATGCATTCCTTTATGGTACAAAATAGAGAACAAATCTGCAGTCATGAAAATTCGAATAGGCCTAATTATTATTACGTCACATGCTATTTCTTTGTATGAAATCATTAAGGCCGGGATCTATAGACGTCATTGGCCGTCTTGCTATCTTTAAGTATCCAGGGTCCTGTCGATAAAGCATCTGCACATGCACCTCCACCCGACGTTAAAATACTTACGGCTTCAATGAATGTGGGATCTCGCTACTCACTACCGACCTGGCGAAGAGTTTTGTCAAATACCTAGTAAACATTTTATTCTGCATTTAGCTTAAGGCATGATGCTTCCATAGCGTTTGCTCATTGGTTGCTGTGATTCATGTCATTTTTGTGACATCAAATGGAACTTCGTTTGCTGCTCGGCAGTGTTTTTTGGTTTTATTTACTGCTGCATATAACCGAAACATGCAGCCTCCATCAAACAGCCTACTAGACTTGCTCTCTATGCATGCAACCCAAACATACCCATGTGCTGTTCCAAGTTTAGCACAATCAGTTATCTTAAACCTGACCTGAACATTGTTCTGCTATTCTTATCGGTGAAGTATCATGAACTACAAAACAACTGGAGCATTTCCATCGATGAACCTGAAAAGTAGTTTCGGAATTGTTCACCATTAGGAGATATTACAAGCGAACATTTAATACTTAAGTATAAATCTGAAAATCAACTGAGCCAATGTCGAAATATAGTTAACAACGTAGATACTTGCAATAACGGGTAGCTGAGAGAATCAACGAGAAAATACGAATATCTGCCGTGACATCCCATGATAAGGTTAGATGAGCTGCTCCATTTCCACCACAATTTTCCATAACATTTCGGCACCATGGCAAAACTTGCTAGTCTTCATATAGCTGTATGTTAAACAGGCTGCAGCTAGCACAGAACTTGCTTACACAGAATTCATTTTCTTGATAGTTATACAAAAAAATCAAAAGAAGTGAACATTTTTTAGCTGATGGTGAATAATGAGGCAGCGTTGCGAACACATATAAGGTGTTTTGTGTTTGGCTTGATAAGTAATTGAGGTCAAGGTCATCGAAAGAAAATCAACAACCTTGATACATCCATAATAATCCATATCAATTCGTAATTTACAAGTTAATTATCGTCCGATCTGAAAAAAATCAATATTTTATTATGACATAATAAATATTATTATTTTTGTTATTTTTGAAACGCGTTGGTATGATTTTTGTTTTTTCACCTGGACAACTTTCTTAAATATTTCAACCGCTTATAAAATGGTAAATATCTGTTTAATAGTCATTGAAATTGTGTGAATTGCTGCTAAGTACAGGGCAAATCGATTTTAGAACAAATTCATGTGTGTGAATGACGTCACTTCCGATACGGAATGCATCATTGTTCAAGCGGAAGGGAAATAAGTAATGATTGCCATAATAGCGATACACCAAGAGCCTTGCTACGATTCGGCCAATAATCACAGAATATTTTGTCATCACAGCAGTTGTAAAACCGACTTTGAATGTGATGATAGTATAGTTATTTTGTTTTATTTTGTCGCCAAGTTTATCAGTTGGTAAAATGAATTCTTGCGTTTAACGTTGGTCAGCTTCTTAATACATTTTTACTTACCTTTTTTTGTCTAGCGTTTAACGTTGGTCAGCTTCTAAATACATTTTTACTAAGCTTTTTTTGTCTAGCGTTTAACGTTGGTAAGCTTCTAAATACATTTTTACTACCCTTTTTTGTCTAGCGTTTAACGTTGGTCAGCTTCTTTTTATTTGTATCGCGATGCAGAAAGCAATTTTAAATATAGATTCGAGCTGTTTTCTCTAAATGGAAGGTGTAGTTGATAAGCATTACCCGGATGTTTTATTTTGATCGTAAACGCAAACTAAGGAGACGGTCGTCGAAACCGATTTTAAATCATCTCCCTGTTAAATGATTCGATCGTAAAACAAAATACAGATTATTGTAACTGTATTGAATTGCAAGCGTTTTCTATACATCGTTTAACATTGGTCAGCTTCGAAAATGTTTGTTAAACTTTTTTTTCGCGCGATCCAGGTTGCAATTTTTAATAGTTTTATGAAGGTCGAAGGTGTTATTCATGCGCTGAACCCTTAGGTTAGTTTTGACCTTTACCTTAAACTAAGGTCACGGTCGTCATCAATGAGAAAAACTTAAATCTTGAATATCTACATGGATAATATCCGATCGTTATAATCTTTAGGGCATTTTGTAGCTTAATTCTATTGCGAACCTTTTCTAAAATATGTATGTTATACGTTTAGCGTTTACAGTTTTCATAGTCGCATATGAAAAACAGTTAATGGTTTAGCTACTGTTGTTCGGTTTTGTTTTGATTAACAAAAAAACGGAAAGAGTGTATATACACGGACCATGTAACTATCAATCGTGAATAATAGTCCAATGGTCATAAAAATTTGGACAGTTGTTGTGACAAATCGAATGTAGTATGGATGGAAATATCATGGGGGATGGGGTTGGCAAGGATCGATGTCAAGCACTTGCTCTTTATCTGGGCATCGTTTAATTGATAGACAAATACACCAGATTAGGTCGTTAATTCAGAGCAGGATATAGGGGGTTGGTGGGGTGCGGAGATTGTATCATGCATTTGTGTATCCCCATAGATCAGTCTGCTAATAAGCGAATCCAGAAAATGCATGGGCTTAATGGGGCTACTATCACACGATTATATTATTCCAAAGGACTCATCCGTAAGTAAATGCATATTTATGATTATAGCATACAGAGGGTATGCAATTAAAGTATATCTAAGAGAGTCAACAAAGCTGATGAGATAATAAATGAGAAAGATTCGTTAATATTACCCTGTTAGCACATCTTCCAGCTAGGACTGATAACTTAAAGAGTGCACCTAATTAATGTTGTCATATATTGAATGTGAGGTGTATCCTATATTTTCCTCATCAATATTTTTTAAAGCAGAATATCTAACAGTTTATACCTACCCCATGTTGAAATATCACAGCTTGCAGCACATTCCAGTGTATTCGAGTTACGTCCCCTTAAATGATCACCCTCAACTGAAGAGTTCTGTCTATGTCTTGGTCGATAAGCTATATTTACAGGATCGTCTACCACATATGCTGTTCAAGAAAAGCATTTTAAATTCGTATGCACCAGACCGCTATATTGCGTACCATAGGGGGCGGCGCCTGACATCGGCGTGTGCTATACGATGTGTGACAGTTTTGTCAGCATCAAACATTTCTGAATATCTCCACTGAGATCAAATAGTTTCATGTAGAGATAAACTGAATGATTATAATAGGGATCACTGTTCCATTGCATGTATAGTTAATAAAGTACATTTTTAGTAAGCACCAGTTTAAAACACTCATTCATTCCCTCAAAGTATTTATTCGGAAATGTTCGGAAAACAGCTGAAATTTACAAGAAATCTTCGATCTCTTATAAAACCCCAAATATGCGTTCGACGGTGATAAAACGTGGGTCAAATGTTATCATGGACAGCATCAACCGAATTATAACTTTTGGGGATGTCACGGACGTCATGTTTGGGTACGAACGAATTGAAGTTAAAAAGGGACTGAAATCTGAAGTTATCCCGTCGTTTGGCCGTAGAGAATGGTCGCATCCTGCATTGGTTTACACTCGAAGGAACCCCATTCAATTTTGAACATATGACTGTCCATGTCAGTAACCGACAGTTTATTCACAAAGTTAGCTTGAAGCTTTGTGGGTGTCACTTCTGCTGGTTCTTCACTCATTGGCTTACAATAGCCGAATTATCGCTCGAACAAATGTTGCCTCTGCTCTCTGCTCACCTGGCGGGCCGCCAGCAACTATGGCACGCCGCGGTACTATTCAATAAAGTACGCTTTTTCTTTGAGTCATCCAAATCATTGTGGATACACGTTCTGCGATATTAAAGTACTTGGCTAGATACACGTCCATACCGTTTTTTAATAACGCACTCCAGTTTTATTTTATGAGCATTCTAAAACGTCTACCGAATGATTGCGAGAATATGACGGCTGCGCGCCATTCGTTAGAACTAATAGACAGTCTGCAGGGATGGGGGCAAATCATGTCAATTCTGTTAAAGTTCCTAAATGAGCATGCCTGAATCCTGCTATATGTGGAAAGTAGACATATCATGGAACCAGTTTGTCACTTCTATTTTAATGTTACCCTCTCCAGATTATTATGACGATCGATGCAAAAACGGCGTTTTTTACACCATCTCTTGGCATGATTGCGAGTTAAAAAATATATCGCCTTTTCAGACACAGTCTGCGGGGATCAGGTCTAAACATGTCAATTCTGTCATAGTTTCTAAATGAGCACGCCTAAATCCTGCTATGTGTGGCACGTTTATATATCATGGAACCAGTGTGTCACTTCTATTTTAATATAAACCTCTCCAGATTGTTGCTACGATCGATTAAAAAACCGCGTTTTAGCGCAATCTTGGCACTGACGCTGATATTATAGTGGACTGTTCTGACAAGCACTGAAGGATAGAAGGGTAATGCATCTACCGTGAGTGAGGCGTTGTTACAATCAAAACTTGATCGATTGTTGGTCTGTTGCGGCAACAGACCAACAGTCGATCAAGTACTGCCTTGTGAAGAAGGAGCTCAAGCTTGGTTCAAAAGAGCTGCTAGTCAGTGCTGATTCCTCAAAAATTTTACTAACCTATACTTTATTTCCTTGCCTTTTCTACAATCAACGATATTGCAAGCTATGCCGAATCAGCACGCCAAAGTTCCTCTCTTTGTGAGCCTCCTCATCCGGTCCAACTGGATTGCATTCAACCCGCCGATCACCAAATCTTCGACAGCTGAGGCTCAGAGTCTAGTTGGTCAACAGATTTACCTGTAATCAGGTAGTACTCACGCATAGCCTCGTCAGCATCCCTTAAGATATAATTGACATGTCCCTGGCGGCGCAGTTGCTCATTGATGAAGTCCAACTGCTCAATTTGCTTGTTAACCCACACTGCCTGAGCAGATGGTAGCTACTCTGCTGCCATATCATGGCGTTAACATTCCACTTCCACTTGGCTGCTTTGTAACTTAGAGAATAAGAAGTTGCTCCCAGAGAATGCAAGGGCGTTGACAATGGAAACTCCAACAAGTAGCACAATCGACGCCATTAGTTAAATATATTCTAGTCTGTCACCAAGTGCACTCTGGTAGAAGTGCATGTGGCTCTCCAGGAGTTCAAAGTCAAGCGGAACGTAGAACCTGTTGCTATAGGCGTCGGCTATCGCCCACCCCCACTCGTATCTTGGTGGCGTTTCTGATAAGGGAGGCCCTGTCTCTCTTGTGCAGTCCGCCACAAATCGTGGTAACAGTAGTACACATCGCTGTCATCGATGGACATGACCTCATTGCCAGAAATCTACAGACTATCACACGCCCTTTACCTCGAGGGGCTATCGTATACGTCGGTATGGATTTAGTGAGCGTGACCCCTGAACTATCCAAAAAGGCAATATAAGCCCTCCAAGGCGCCGACCAAGCAGCTGCTGTAGCCGCAGAGAATTTAGAAATGAAGAGCCTCGAAGCCATGACTGTAACACGTGGCACAGTAGCAACAAGCTTCATAGAGGGCGTTCGTAATGCTGTAGAAGACATGGGTAAACTAACAGATCGTCTTACATACAGAGAGCGTATAGGGCTTAGCCAGGCTATGCAGACCCGGGGGGAGGGGTGGTGAGCTGGTCAACAACCTAGCTAATTTAACTGAACTAGATGGGGAGATATAACAGCGGGAAGCTAAAATGACAAGACTAGATGGGGAAGGGAGGGGTGATAGTCGAGCAATGAAATTTCGAGTGAATGGTACTTGCGTTGACTGATGGAGGGGCACGCCAGCACCAACACGGACACCAAGTCGCGTACTCGGTGTGAGGACTAGATTAAAAAAACAGCTTTACTCCTTGGCAAACGCCTTGAAGGGCCTAGTCGGAGAGGCAGTATCTGCCCTTCCAGATATCATTGGCTCCACCGTATCATGGCTGCTCAATACACAGAATATTTTTAATCTCGCGGCATTTACGCTCTGTATATACCAACATATTGAATAAACGAGGGCATAAGGTATAAAAATGAACACCAAAGAACGCATCATTTGAATTTCAAGGTTGTGTAAAAGAGTTAAGGTTAGAGATAGATTAAAGACGACATAATAGAGCTGGAGGACGAGCTGAAAGTTGTTGTGGGTGATATGGAGGACCAGAAGAATATTATGATCACTCTGAAGTTTAGAAACAATGTATCGTGCCTTGGGGTAAGGCTTAGATATTATTTTTTCGTTTTTCTATTTCGCGTTCTGTTTTACTTCACGGTTCGTAGGTGCACAGGTAAATGAAGGACTCTGTCTTGAACCAAAGTTGGCAGATATAAGCAGAAAACAAGATAGAAGTGAGTGAGTCTCTTTTGAAGCCACTCTTGGAGTCGACGTTAGTCAGTCTTTTTTGAGTCTGGCTGTCTTCCTTCTGACTTCTGTTAGGGTGCGGGTTTTTGTGGTGCTTATATACCCTAGAATTAGCTTTACCGTCTCCATATAAGGAAATGAATAATCAACCATACCATAGCTACCTCACCATCCAACACATTCCGATGGTATGCATCCTACAGTGTTGGCGTGAGGGGGCAAAGGCGATTGTATGGCAGATGAAGCATAGCCAGTCGGTTGGGATATGGGGTTGAGATGCTAGCACACAACACTCACACCACAAAGGCCGGACAAAAATGGAAAGCCATTACCCCTTAGTAATCAAGAAACCTTGGTAACCAAGATGAGTAAGCAACAAGCATGCTGTGCAGATATAAATAGACCTACATATAGCAACAGCATCACGCTTAATACTGCCCACCAATCTCGTCATAAAATAACTTTCCTAACCGGCAGCCATCTTCGTCATAAATAAATAAATAAATTACTTCAAACCAGTTAAAATACAAAATCACATTAACAAATCAAAACAGGATCGTAACACAATGGTCTTATGGAGCGAGTGGAACGCCTAGAGGAAATTGTGATGTCTGAGAAGAGCAAAGGGCGCATCGTTGACACATCTTTGCGGTGCGCTGTAGCCACGTCAACAAGGTGTCTCTCTCTCCGTTTGATTCAAAGAGGTCGATAGCTGCAAACGGTTAGACACTTTGGCCTATGGACATGCTAGTTGACCTACAAACTATATTGGCGAAGTACGACCCGTTTGGGGGTCGGGCCCGACGTGTCTTTCTTTTGATTTAGGGTAACCAAAATCAAAATCCCGCTAATGGAAACTACAGGATAATGTTAAGACGTAACAAACTTCTTCCGTGTGTCGATATATTTCCTTAGGTCCTCGTGGTGCTCTATGTGTCAGATATCAGCATACTTTTGATTAACAGAATCTTTTGAGGATATTAGGTCTCCAAGGCCAGAGGCCTTAATTCCCCGCATGTCAGGGTCACCAGTCATAGTACCACCAGCATTAGCATTTCTTTGTGAGTCACCAGTGGATACATAGGTCTTTGACATGGAAGTCATTGATGTCAATTCGCCTTCCTTTATTATCCTGACACCTAACCTTCAACTCATGCACAGGTAAGCTATAACGTGGTTTGAGACATTGGTAGCGGTGTTCGTAGATATAATATCACGAAAGAGCCCACAACTTCGAGAAGCGAAGTTGGGGTACAAGTCTAGTATGTTATGTGTAGCTCTGACTTGATTGAGGTGGACATTTTGATTTATCGAAGATGCTTAAGTTTAGAGGTCGGTCACGTCTGTAAGTTTCTGGAGGAGGCCATTGCGCAACTGCACAAGGTATCATGAGGATGATAACCTGATCTAAAGCATCAGCCTCAAAACCAAGACTTATAACTGCAATCATTGACCACCATGTAATGCTCACTGTGGATTTAGTGTTGTACCAGCCAACAATATACGTGATTGATCACCTGCAGTGTTGTCAGTGTAATGTTGAAGGACACGGCCCAGCTGCTCGATCATTTGCCAGTGTCTGATACATAGTTAACTATGTGGCCCTATTAATTCAACTGAATCGTCACATCTAAAGCAGGCCGCGTATATTCGGCCAATGTGAGGGCAGAGGGCTTGACCAGACAAAGCATTCAAGTCGTTCATAGCCACGGTCAGTATACAGGAAATTTTCTGGAGGTGTTCAGTTCTTACAAGATGCCACCAGTAAATTTGGAGAAGATCGTTCACGGATAGGCCTCAACGCCGATGAAGTATAGGCAGAATCAAGTAAACTTTGCAGAGCTATCTTCAACTTTCACGTTCATTACTCGGTGTGGCCCTTGCTTGCAAAGATACACGCCCCTCTTCCTCGACCATGGGTATGACTCATATGACAATCCATATGATTGCAGGGTATAGTGAGTTTGGTGTACCAGAGACCATGGATTGGCGGCAAAAGGCAACAGTTGGCAATGGTGTCCTTGGGGTTCTCTGTGCTCATGATGCATATAACTACGGTAGCAATCAATTCACTAAATGTAGAGATTGACTTTCATGATTACGATGATGATGATGATGATAATTATTCTGATCCAAGAAATGTTGTCAAGGATAGCCAATTTCCTCCATGTACCCATTGGCCTCTTGTTTTGTTATTGGGACTTCATTTCTGTTATACAATAATCTGCTTAACAGCTTAAGAGAATGGCGGCACCATAAACATATTACACAAGTTACACATTCTATAATAACACAGGAAACAACAAAAAACACAAGAAACATCAATATGCACAGGAAACATCAATACACATAGGAAACATCAATATAAAAGTACATTAATTGGCAAGTGCAACAAATGAACAAAATATCTAACCCCTCATTCACTGCGCGAGTCAGGCCTCCCAGGCGGGAGGCAGCTTGGCGCGAAAACCAGCTTCTGCCACCCAATTACAGTGCCGAATGGCGGGTCGGTTTCCCCCGTCAATGGGCCCGACTCTGCCTGGTAAATAAAGTGACCATAAGTTGTCCTCGCCTTGTGTGCCTATCTACTGCTTTGAGTCAAACAGGGAGAGTGACACTATGTTGACGTGTGGCCCATATATCTTGTGACCATCACTGTAGAGCATATTGATCCCATGGCGAAACTGCTTCTGTGTGAACAGAGACTTTGAGAACAGAGACTATGTTTTGCTCTTGGTGTATGTGGCCTCACTGCCACCTTATTCACTCCCTTTGCCTTTTACATCTCGCCCGCTTCAGACATCAGGATCAATCACATCTTTGGGCGTAGGCTCACATACTCCTTGATAGGCACACCAGCGCACTAATCCATCGATTTTTCCAAGACCTTCCTAGTGGATTGTGTAATCAGGTGAGTAGTTGCTGGTAAGGTCCGCCTGCATGTCTGCCAAAAAAACGTCAGCTTCATTCCTATCGATAGGTAGAGCTTGAGGTTCCTATTGTGTATCACATACTTCTATCAGTTGCGTAGGTTATGTACCAGCTTCTCTACCTCCGCAGTGCTCCCCAATGTACCCAGAAGATACTTGTGATGGACTGACGACCATTGCTTTTGCACAGCCATTTGCTCTGGTGCTAGTGGATACACGTTGTGCGCATCGTTGATAAAATATATTTCTGTATTTTCTGCAATCCATCTGATCGCAATTAACGATGAATCATTGGGTGACTGCCATAAACTACTGACAACATTTCATTCAGTCGGTATTCTATATTAGTCAGATTGATTTGCATTCGATTGCACGAGATGAATGTGTCTAAAGCCTCGATGACGTGATTTTGTGATTGAGTATTTTGTGCTAAATGGTTTTATAATTTTTTTTCGATTATTTACTGTTCGTTCCTCGTGAATAGTTTTATAATTTCAGAAACAACGAATAATTCTAATTGCCTCTGAACTATTAATGGCAACTTGATTCGGGAATATAAGTATGTAACAACTTGAACAATGATGCATATTTTATGCAAATAACACAAAGGTTATTAGAGATTATTACCACGGTTCTGATCTATTGAGGTCCTGGATATAACTTTACACTAATATGTCACATATTATTGAGCACCAGACATTGAACTGTCATTCTTAATCGCTCGCCTTGACAAGTGGAGCCCGGTTCTTGTTGCGACTCGAAGAGGACACTTCAAGGGTGTTCACATCACTTCCGATGCTATATCATAAAAGCAGATGCAATAAGACAAACATTGCACAAAGGTACAATAGATGCGCCGGCCATCATACAAATTATGTTGTTATATAGCTACTAACGGCACTTAGTTGAAGCCTATGCCATAGGGCGACAAATAAGCCACCGCACCCCATTCTCGGTCTGTGGCAGAAAGACTATTTGGATCGTGTAATAAAATTATAAAACGTGCTCCTCCAGTTGTAGGACCACCATGCACGTTATAGGTATGCCTGTCTGACTAGGACTTATCGTACCATGTCTGGAGCTTTTGTAGTTGTGATATTTAATAACTTGGTTGGTTATAGAATCACAAGGAGGATTAATGATTGACGGATTGGATGGGTAGCAAAAACTATGAAATGCCACGTTATTAGTGACTAAAAACTAAGCGACCTAATAATACAGCCATTTATTACTATCAACTAAAATATTCTTACATGAATACGGCGTGCAAAAAATAAAAATTAATGGAGTTTACCAACGAAAAATATCCAAGCCTAACTTGATTAAATTATATTACTGCCTTTCCACTTCGGCAGTGGTTTGGGAACTGTGAAGTCTGAGTATTATAACTACAATGCACAACATTCACATTGGCATGGATTCTTAATCAGAGAAGATTATCAAGCAGTTTACAGTCTATTTAACATATCTATCGATCTAAATATACATTTTCTGCTTTTCATTTGCGTCAACAGGGCCGATCTCATAGAGGAATTAATCCATGATAAAACAACAGAACGGCGCATCAAAAGGAACTTGATGTCAGATACCAGACGGTTGCTGACACTACAAAATACATTAAATCGCCTATTTACTTTCGTATGGTTCGTTTAATAGCGCTGGTCAGCCAAAACTGGTTCGTTAAACGGATGAACCATGCGCTTTGGTGTCATGGTTAATTTACCAGCACCAGTATTTTATTCGTATGTGTCAGTAATAGCGTTTCAGATTCAGAAATAACTAGATGCAACTTGCAGTAAATAGTGGCGGCTGCGAAAAAACGCATTATTTCAGGTTGTTGACCACCAAATGCTTTATTAACGATAGATGTCGTTTAACCCCGCCAAATTCGATTCGACAATATGAATGGTGAAAGTATTTGACTCCCACATTCAATGCTTAGCACCTAAAAAGCTGATTTATCTGCAACAGAAACCTATGACTCCGGGTACCTCCGAATAATGCCCTTGCTAATTCGTCGAATTTCATGGCCCAAAAGCCAATGACGCCAAACGAGACCTCGTGTAATTGGGGTCTGTAGGGTTACTGTTGAATGCTTACCTTCTTACAAGGCCCATCAAAAGATAATCGGAAATCGCTCTGTTAACTGATGCATAACTGAACCAGCAACTCATATTATCTCCCAGCACTTAGCCCAGGGGCGTCTCAATAGCCCAAGAGCTATGGTTTTTAGCGACCTCCGGGCAGCTGGCCCACGACGTTTGTTTCTGCATGCCATATGATGTACAGGCCGGGGGAATGTCTGGTATATATCATACTTCAATAATTAGCCTGACGTGTACTTAATGGCGGTTTAAGACGGGTGAATCCGAATCATTCGGTTGTTCATAATGGCGTTTTACACAACAGGAACACGAATAACATTCATGTCAAAGGCTCCTCTCTTTAAATATGAAAGCATTTTAATTCTCACGATGTTACACTGCCTGTATTTTACAGCTGAGACAAAGTACGTTACACGTGATGCAATATACGCTGTATTCACGGTTGTATCAAATGTGGGAGTAAGAAAATATCATCCAAAGCGATTGTTCCTGGTTCTGCGGATAACCCTTTGGTTGTGTTTGAAAAGCCAGTTAGAGAGAAAATTTGCGTATGATGTCAGAACGTAAATGCATGAAAGCCATTCAGCTAAGAGCATCAGTTGACATTGGCTGTGTTTGCAACTATATCACATTGGCTTTGATGAATGTAAATCATCTCAACCTTTCCGCATAGGTCCTAAGGCGACAGTGCTGTTTTGTACGGTTGTTTGTGTCATTATCAATCATATATCAAGAACCTATTTACTTCACGTTTCTATAGTCCGAATGAGTTTTTTGCGAGCGAATGTTCTTTGTTATATTTTAAATAATTCTGTACTTCACATACACAATAACCAAACAAACCAACTCTTCGGCAGTTGTCATAACCAATACATCATTAATATATATGCAACCATATGGTTTGCAGTTATGCGGTTACATGTAACGTGAAACAGCACCGTGACCAATTAATCGATGGTTATCTGTTTTCTATATAACATTTTTGTATAACGTTATTGGACAACAGACATTTGTTATCAACTGTGACGTTTCGCCAGGCTAACCGAGCTTGATGATCTGTTGTGTATTAAACAGCACAAATCAAATAGCAAGCAATGCATGTCGCAATCACTTCCAATTTAAGGCTTCACAAGATTGAATACGTGCATATCAAGGAATAATTGACACGAAGTCATACGGTTATGAATATGCACGCAATCGGAGAAGACATCGCGGTGGTTTTACAATGCAATCCAAAGCGATTCGCCGATCGACGTGCCAGGACTGGGTTCTATGCAGGCAATACTACTGACGGGAGTATGACAAACACGGTTTGGTTCATTCTAGTGTTATTACCTAGTGATTGTAAGTCCGCTGTTTTATGCAGATCATGATGCGTAAATTACAAGCATTACCAAGGAGAATATAATGTTGAGCTAGGTACATGCAGTGCATGCAGCCATGTGAATAAGCAGTTAATGTTAAACAATTGCACATTCTACCCACATTCAAATGAATTGTCACTGTTTACCATAATTCATATTAATGACTGCATTGTTACATGACAGGCTATGCGCGGCGCAGTGTATGATATAAACCCGCCATTAGTACTTCGTCACAGAGACAGCGAGGGGGGAGGAGGGGGGGGGGGGGTTGGTTGTATCGCCTTGGATTTAGGGATCAGCAAGTCCTTGTCAAGCAGGCGACATGTATGTTGGTGGGTGTACACATAGTGGGTGCATTACTAGGCTGTCCATGTTGGAGGCGTAAAAGCGGTCCATCATCGTTACTGCGTAATGCTGCCTCTACTTACAGAAGGTTTGTAATGAAGCAAAGACATAAATCATCATTATCAATAAGAAAACACATCCGGGTGAAAGCAATCAACTGACCTTGTCACGTCCCATAACGTACACACCACAGCATGTAGCTTGCCAGAGATGCATACAGCACTTAATGTATAGCATATTGGTGAAGCAACAACAGAAATGACAAAAGAGCACTGTCGCATTTCGATGAATATAACTTTATAGGGCGATTTAATCGTCACATAGATGCAGTCAAAATATAGCACGCCGTTCAGTGCGTTAGAGTGCAGCAACGTCATCATTTATTAAGGTATACCTACCTATATGTGTTGCCTGATAATCGTGCATTATTGGCGCAGTATCATAAAGAACGGACATGTGGGTCAATAACATAGCAGTCAAATGCATGGAACCCTTGACCAGGGTGTAACGATTACTCTTAGCTGCTCGTATATGCATAAGACAGGAAATGATTAAGCCACATCTTAGAGATGATCAACATATAATGCACTTGGATCTGGTGCTGATGCCCAATGGTGGAATAGCTTATTGAGAATTACGCGATGCTGTAAAATGCGATTTCTCAACTCATGAGCGTTGCTTGCTTTGTCACTGCATATGCTGTTTACCTGGTATTCCGCAAAAGACGATGTTCATTCGACTTGATGGGTTCTAATGCGCCGACCACATCACACATATGCTTTGCACCAGGAAGTGACACACACATCGTGCTCAGTTTGCCGCATCGACGGTCCATTTATTTGCCGATTGTAATGCGGAATACTCCTCCCTGGTAAAGTGTTTAGGAAACACATATCTTGTTAACCACTCCTCATGTTAACCACTCCTTATGTTAACCACTCCTCATGTTGCCATAATCTTGTCTCCTATCAATAACACAAAATGACATTAGCTAACTCTGGTCGTATTATCTTACGGACTGCTATTATCCTCATTGACTTCAGTGAAGTAGGAATGTATTAACCGGGCCACGCTGCCATTGACTCCAAATCGAGTGTGGCATGAAATTTTGTTCATTTTGCGCCTAACAAGTACTGCGTGAACTGCATGAAATAATGGTAAATCTAATATACTTGAAAATGACTACCCTAAATTAAGAGCTATTTCAATGATGTACGCATGGAGGCTAGGTAAGATCAGAATAATTCTTTGTAACTACCAGTCACTGTGCATCTCTTGCCGTATGATTGTTGACTGAGGGGCTGTGGGAAACGATTTGGGGATGAAGTGTAAGGCACCTTCATAACACTACTATCCTAGCGCCCAAATCTAAATTCACATTAGCACCAAATGCAAAACATAATAAGCAGAAAGAACGCGTTCCTTTTCTAAACTGTCACAATAAAATCATCTCGGTATGCTGAATCTCTACACCTGTCAACACTCATGACAATCTGCTGATAGCCGAGATGCATGTATTACAGGATCTTCTCTCCTATAAGAGGATAATGTCCGCTGTTGGGCATTCGCAGTATTATCAATATCTATGCATGCGTCTGACGCTCTGACAACATTAATCTATTATATTATCCACATCTTTTGCCGTCTCATTCAATCGCATTATGCAGTGTATCATGGGATGAGTGGCGACACATCCGGTGACTCCCTGAATTCCTAAGATTCACTATGGGCATGTCATGCGATCAATGAGGGACAATATCGTTAGGAGACCCCATCGATGAGACCATTCGATCAGAAAGTTATATTGGTCTCCGTGTCCAACTCGTTTAACAACTCGATAATGCAGATGCGCGGCTAAGTATTTCGGGTGCAATGGCTTTAAAGTATTTCTGGCAACCGTAAACAGTTTAAGGTTTTGTCGCAAATGTCAGGTCACGAAGAGCGTCATATTTGTCATTCAAGGGATGGAAACGTGTCAGGCGTCACAAAAGTAGCGATGCAATCTTTAGAGTTATAGACTGTAATAATGTGCTTAGATTAGACAATGCATGTTTATGGCATTAGTCAAGAATATTCGGGTCAAAGTTCTCTGTTTATGACTCCAATCCATTTCCACCCTTGTTTGAGTGTCTTTGGAGTGATGGCCTTATAGATGGGTGGTAACAAAGAGTTGTATGTATCTTCTTCTTGTTGGTACTCTCTTGTATGAGTACAAGTGCTACCCAATAATATAGATAATTGAAAGAATATCCACTGTAAGCTTTGAGTAACGGTTTTATGCACGCAAACGATTATTTAATTTATTGCACTGAATGATATCACAACATATGATCTGTTGAATATCGTTTCTTGGCGAAACCATTGATGTTTGGTCCGGGGTGTCTGACCCGTAGTGGTGTCGCTGTCAGGCGGCATGATTGTGTCAATTGCGCTACGGATTATTCAAGGCGGAATCATATCAGACTTGAACATAAATCCTTACCTGTATTGGCTCCCTCAGTTCATTTCCCTTGAGTACAGTGTAGGCGCTAGTAATACGTAGTCAATGTTAATCCGTCAAGAATGTCAGACCGAACATCGACATTTTACGATCCGATGTAAAGTGAATGGGAGGGGGGAATGTTGGGGAGCATAACATAAGTGTGCAATATTGCATTAAAATGTCTCGGCTGCTGAGCCGTACAATGGCTATATTTGCTGCGCCGGCGAGGTTACCATCTATGATTTAAGTTAGGTACCAGTGGAGTCCCAGTCAGACGTGTTAAATGCCACCAAATATCTTCATTGATAAGGGCGTCGTTTTCTGACCTCCCCTAAACACCATCTACAACTGTTCGTCCACGACGTCATTTGCTTCACTCAATTTTACTTTCAATGGTAGCTGTGTATGCGAGTATTGGCTGAATTGATGCAATCGTTAAATATAGTGTGACACGTGGAATATTGAATCGGTTATAGGACCGATCGTGGTGATGCATTTTGTAATAACTGATCCGTAACCTGGCCTCAGTAGTGGTGGTCTTATTGCTTAGTGTGACTTGGTTGGTGGCCTCCCTTGGTGACTATCGCTATATCATTTTATTCAGACTTTATTTACTTTACACACAAAGCGAGTCCCACGTTAGATGACATCTATATGAGATGACTTTCCGAATGGAGATGGAAGGAGTCAGAAGGATAAATGAGGTGTCAGGGCTGTAAGCAAAGAATAAATATAGCACAAGGTAATCAATGTCGATAGCAAGTGAACAATTACCTGTCAGCGCGATGCAGCCGGTCTAATATATTGTCTGAATCTCCACGTGTTCACGGAATGAGCGCCACATTGCCAACGCTGCAAGCTCATGATACTTAACTTGACGTTGCCATTGATACACCTGCATACAATGAAAACAGCAGTATTTTGTGTGAATCTTAAGAAATAAAGATATTGGCCAATCACTGCTGACTCCTAAATCTGCCAATAAATTACCAATATTTTTAGAAACTTATTGAATCGTAAGGAGCAACAACTGACTGCTGTGCACCTGTTGTTTGTACTATAATCGTCAATGAGTGTTTGCTCACGATGCCTTTTTACCTCAGTTAAATATAATAGCGTTCTGCCCTGTACTGTGTTAACGCATACATATCACCGCATACATAAAAGATTTCTGTCTTAATTTTCTGCGAACTTTCTCACCTTAATTTACCACGAATCATTGGAAGACTGTCCAAAAATATGGGCATCCACCCATTAAGTCGAAATGCCACAATTGTCGGATTGATGTTCATTTGCTTGTTCCATACAAATGTGTTAAATGACTCCACGACGGGACTTTGCGATGAAGTATTGAGGGTCAAATGGTAATGCAATTATTATGGATTATTCGCTAGGTTTTATTGTAAAACGTCCAATACTCTCCGAACCCTTGATATGGATGTCAAGTCTAAATAACTCAGAACAAAAATTGTCAACTTTTTGGGGAATAAATGCATAATAAAACGAATCAAAGACGAAATAAGTCTATTGTTAAGGGTGTAATCTATGTGGATATTTCACCGAGATTCCAAGAGAGGCGCAATACTTACTTCCGCATCAGAACTACTGCAGCCTACCAGAGCGGGTTTACTGATATATTGAGGTCCTCGACATAACCTGACACTAATGTATAACATATTGTTGAGCATAAAATATTGAACAGTTACGTCTAATCCATCACCTTGACAAGTTGAGCACTGTTCTTGTCACTTGTTCTTATATTCCAAAAAGACGATAATGTCGTAAGACATTTATTTGCGAGATTGAAATGGACACTTTAGGGTCGTTAGCGTCAAGGCCGATGTTATCTTTAACGGTATATAAAATAAAATGAATGTTTCCCAATGACAAAGTACAGTGTCAGACAATACGAATGTTCCATAAACCGTGCCACCACACGCGACCTGTGTACTAAAAGCTACAGTCACTAGTTTTTTAGAAGCACATATACCACGCGCCTTTATTAGTAATTAACATTATCAATCACATTATTAGTTCCATTCTCTTCAAAGATATTAGCAGCTATTATGTTAAATGCCATTTAACGCATAATTCGGTGCTTTGGTAAGCTTTCTGCGGAATCATTCCCTTTATTTCGAACAACTCATAGATCTTCATGCTTATTTGTAGTATTATAGCAAATGCAATTTAATTAATAATTCAGAGGTTTGTCAGCCTATCTAATTTACCAATCCATGAGACTGCATTGCTTTTGCAGAAGTCCTGCATATTCAATGGCCGACAAATGGTAATCTGCCCTATTATTACCACTAACATTAACGATTGCTGGTAGACTTGGTGTAGCAAGCGAAATTAAGCATAACTTTGCATGTAATGAAGGATGCTAAATATGCCAATAGATCACCCCAAGACCAACTCGCATCATAACGGCCATCGATGCGGACGCTTTGAAGACCGTTTTGCCATATATCACCAGGTGTCTTCTCTAACATGGGCGCATTAATCTGCATGATGCTAGAACAGTGCCAGTGAAAGCTGTGTCGATCTATCTATTGCAGCAGACATTAACATGAAATGCTGGGTCAGGACATTGTACCATGACTGTTAAACGTTAGATGATGGCACAACTTCACCCCCCTCCGCCAGCCCAAATATAAAGAATAAACTATGCCTAACCGTTGCAAAAGCTCAGGCAATCAACGTTGATGGATAGCATCGATCGCCCCCGTTGGCAAAAGCTTAATAAAGAATACCATTCAATGTACTGTTGGTGTTAATGACTACCAACCACCGTTGAAACATCACGATTAGCAGTTTAGGCTACTTTATTGAATATCCTAAGTATTTGTATACTTACCATTATGTGACAAGCTATACATGTATTATGGCTAACTGATAACTGGCCATGCTGGTTGCTACTGGAGTTGCAAAGATCACCTTTAGCCAGCTGTAATCATTACATGCAGCGCATCGTCAAAAACGCTTTCTATTAAGCAGTCATATAAACGAAGGATATCCTGCCTTTAGTAACCCAAACCATATTGTGCTTCATAGAACATCACATTTGTTCATTTGCGTTCATCCAATGTGAACCCTCTGAAGCAAGAAGTGTTTCAATCTTCTAGAGAAGTACTCTTATCATTTCTCAATATTGGACATACACGATAGGACGATTCGTCACGTGGCGGGTATCAAACCTTCGTAGGTCTCTCTTGGCCGCCCTCTCTCTTGGCCTTGGTTCTCTTGTTCTACAACACCCCACTCCCCCACCCCACCCCCAACTATCATGTTGAGGCCCTTCCGTTATTTCCACATAAAGTCATAAGATCCTACATACAAATATCAAGATAATGTATGAAGTCATAGTGTTTTCTTGCTATTGTTACTGACTGTATTTGTTGGTTGCAGTGCTTGATACGTTTACCTATAGAATGCTGTGCATCGCTGCAGCTTTGTCCAAATGGGTTTACAAGGTAACATCTAAGCAGGCATTAATTATTCAGGATGCATTTTGTTCTGCACTCTGATTCACTGGTTACATTTCCAGCATATTTCATCACTGTGACATCACACATAGCATTTATCTATGTGTCTTTACGTTGTTGCATTTTGGAACGGCTTCTGCCTAGAAAAACTACCTATAGTATTCATCGAACCACTGAGGTTTTTACATGCATGTCAATGTTTGGAGGCATATATTGCTCGCCTTATCATTGTCACAGTTACACTAATACCCCGGAAGACCTTAATTCGACAACAGAAATTCCACCATTTTGTGAATATGATAGCAGTCAGTGATCATGGTAAGTGAAAAAATCAATGATCAGAAATGTAGAACACCATTGCTTCTTCTTTGAATGGTTATTAAATTGTGTTTATTGATGCGCCATTATTAAACACATGTAATGGAAAAACGAATATAAAATGAGCATTCAGATGTCATTGACGTTGGGCACTATCCCTGATCACTTGGCGATTGGTGGCTTTACTACCTGAATAACCGGTTCAACACAACTACTCATCTTGTTATCCTTTAACGCGTTCCATTTTCTAGCAAAGATGAGGCAGCCGGTGATTTAGCTCCAATATTGTGCGGCATTTATCACTTGAATATAATGCGAACTTGAATGCTTCAGTCATGCATATGGAAAACAATCCATAATGCGCCGGCCTACCTACAACTATGTTGCCAGTTAGGTAGTAGCGATATGTTGCATGTCCCTGTGCCGTTCAGTGACTCAGTGACGTAACGCGACGTTAATCAAGAAGTAACAGTATCCCATTATCGGTCTATGGCAGACAAGCTATTTGGAGCAAGTAATGGAATACAAGCCCATGCTTCTCCAGCTTGTAAGACCGCTATACACGTCATAGCTATGCCTATCTGACTTTGTCTAATTTTGCCATGTTTTTATTTGATATTGCCGATTTCCCGCCAAGACAGTTTGTTTGTTTTGACCAAATTCCCCTTTACATTCTGCTGTGATCGTTTAGAACTTCGATAGTGATATCATTTAAAAAGGGTAAATGAATGACGAATAGGGTTAGCTAAAAAGCGATGAAATACACGTCTGTTTGTGTCGGCCATATCAGCTAATATATGACGGTACTCGGGCGTGGGGTAGCCACGCTATGTATGCATCGCGAATGAAGCCACACATTGTACAAATCATGCATTTTAATATATGAATAAGGCGTGCGAAAACAACAATTGTTGGAGTTTGCCATCGATGTATAACTAACCTGATTCCGCAATGGTTTGAAACTGTGATATACGAGCATTCAGATTACATTGCACAACGTATACATCGATATACATTCCCAGCCAGAGACTATTTAACACCTGCGACGCATTTATGATCGCAATAGAAGCCTTCTGCTTTTAGCTTACGTCAACAGGGTATATATCAAAGAGAAACCAATCCATAATAAAAAGATTGAAGGGATCACCAAATTGGATTTGATATCCAACATCAGAAGGTTGCTGCCACTACAAATTACATTATGTCGCCCATTCACTTTGCTCTGGTTCATTTTATCGCGCCTGTCTGCCATAATTGGCCAACATTTTATTCCAATTGCACTATTTACGATTATTGTCGTTTAACTTAGCTAAATTACAACAGAAAAACAGCGATATCCCGCTACAATGTATGTCGCGTTATTGATGACCTTGACACTTAGGAAATATCTTATATCGACGCATCATATATATATCGCCAATATTGACGGTGACCGTATTCGACTACAAATAACAAAGACGCCAGAATCAAATAGATAACTGTTACAAATAAAGCGTAACGTGACGTGCTAGTCACCTTATCCCAATGCGTTTAGCTGAAATGACATTGGTCGGGATAACCGTACAAATCGCATTTCATTATCGAGGTGATCAGCAACCTTGGGAGTAGCTCATTGCATGACATCACAGCATCGATGACCACTAGTGCAGGTAGAGACGTCTGAGATTGACAGCTCTCGAACAACTCGGGCCGGTGGCATCCTTCATCGACATTCAACTTGGTGAGGTCGATTTATGACTCGGCCTTAGTTAAGTCAATTTTCTGTAAACAATTACCGGTGTCCGAATGAGGGTTATTGCAAAAAAAAGAGTATTTCTCTGTTTAAAATAAGTGTTGAGTAAACACGGACTATAACCAAATAAACATATTCGTCCTCAGGGGTTGTCATTATAGATTATTTAAGATGGCTACGAATCTTATGATAAAGAAGCATAATGCACTCAAACAATTGGTTTTGATAGCAGTTATGGTAATCAGGTAAAGCTAACTAAGTTTAAGACATGAAGATCTGTTGTGTATTGACCAGCTAAAACCAATTTGCAAACTGAGCGAGTCCCATTCATTTTCCATTCAAAGTTGCACCAAGTTAAATACATGCATATTTAGAAAAACAATTATGTTTGACATGAGGCCATGCAGGCATGAATACGCACACAACCGGGGAATACATCGCGTAGTTATGCAAAGAAACCACCACCGATTCGACGACCGATGTGCTCGGACCGTGTAACGCACTGGCAATATTGGTGGCGTTTGAAGCGGACTCGATTTAGATCCTGTTTTTCTATAACTGTGTATTTCTAAGTCCGCCGTTCTATACAGATGACAGCGAGTTCACTTAGGTACACGCAGTGCATGCATCCATGAGAATAAGCGGTTAATCTTATACAATGATAAATCCTACAGGTTAGAGGCAGTGAATCAGTTAGTATCGACTCAACACACATTTAAATTGGCATGATGATAACTGCAAGGTGATATGACAGGCTGTGTGCGGCGCTGTATATGAGAGTAAAGGGTATGAATAGTGCATACACAGCGGGTGATTCAGGAATATACTTTGCGTCAGCAAATATAATCTGCCATTTGTATCTGTTCACCTAGGCAGTAGTCAGCGGGTAACCGTTGGACTCAATGATGATAAAGTCCTTGTCAACTAACAGACACGGGTTTCGGTGGGTGTGCAGATAATGGGTGCAGTACTAAGCTTTGAAAGCATAACAGCAGTCTATCATCGTTACTGGATAATGGGGCTTCTACTTAAAGAGGGTTTGCAATGAAACAAAGACATAAACTATCATTATCAGCGAGAGAAAACTTCCAGGTGAAAGCATTCGACTAGTCTGGTCACGTTGCATGACGTTCACATCACAGCATGTAGTTTTCCAGACATGTGTGCAGTAAATAAAGTATTGCATAATGATAAAGCAACACCCGCTGGGGCCTGCCAATGGCAGCAATGCTTAAACGAACAGAAATGAAAAATTGCACCGCCAAATTGCCATGTATATCTCTTTACAGGGTGATTCAATTGTCACGTAGACAAACGCAAAAAAATTGCGTCAGCTGATATTCTGATTTCCGGTACTGTCACGTGACTGCGATTATCCTCTTTGGCTTCAGTGAAGCATGAATACACTTACCGCGCCACGCGACCATTGTTTCGTAATCATGTGTGGTATGAAATGGTTAAGAGATTATACTGTGTTAAATACGCCATTATAGAATCAATCGAGAACTGTGCTGCTACATATATATATAATCTATTAATCGAACTTTACTTTAAACAATGTTTTAACGCCTTATTGATTGCGGTATAAAGCAATGCAGATCTGTTAGAGATATTGTACACCTAACACTGCCTATTTCTGGTTTCAGTGTTGATATATTATCACGTTGGCGGAGTTTGATACCATGTAGTGTTGGTAGCTCTGGCGATAACGAACTACCACCAGGGATGTGATCAAATATACCCACTTCAGCCATACACTAACTTTTGATAAATGCGATATCCGCCGAATCAGTGTGAACCTCGCAAAATACAGCATTACGTAACATCGCTGATATCACCATATTTTGACGTCGCGCTGTTAATCCTGCATATATGTGGGTCAGTGTGTTGTAACAGTAGTGTGTGACACAAAGAGGCGGCCCAGAGTGAGTTGATAAATACCATTTGACTGAATCACAATATAAACTTTGATTAGAACTTAGTACCATATCAATCAAACTGTTACAACTTAATTCTACCTAGCTAAGCACGCGTGTATGATGATTGCAAACAGTCGAGAGCAGAACGGAGCATTTAAACAACGTCATTGGGGTGAGGACGCTAACACACGCACGATGTTTCACACCGAACAATGTCATCCACAGATGGATCTCATTAATGTGATAGATTCCGCTAATGAATCTATCTGCTGTAAAAAAGGAACTTAATGCTAATGCATATTCTGAATGATACCCTTAATATATCAAGTTAACTGTACGAATATTCGGTTTGGTTGAAGTCAATATAAAAGCCATAAGCGTTTTTGCACATCGTTCATCTAAATAGCTCCTGCGGCATCTTATAGTTGAGGCGTGTTTTCCCTCTACTCACTTACTATATATCAAAAGTCGACGTGTATTTTATTGCATTTTTGTACCTTCATCCAGCCCGTAATAAAGTAATCCTCCTTGCATCTAGTGAATGCTGATAGTTGATAGAGAACTCGACAGCTTTAACATGGCTCGAGAATATGATAGCTTAAGTCATATTTCATAGCAATGGTTGCGGTTCTATGGAGAGAGGTTTCCAATAATGACTATCGCTTGACCTGGTCAGCTCGGATATATCACAGCATTATAATTTGAATGCATTCGGACACAAAACGAATCCCATGTTGTGTGACAGATGACCAATGATTTTCAAAAATGAGGTGACAGTGTCAGATGCTGTCCGATCAATACAGTATTGAGATCGAATTGCAACCTTAAGGCAGTTTTCGGTGTTACTGCCTCATGGAGCCTGACCCAACTGTATGCAGCTAGTTTTGCGAGAATATGATAGAACAGAAGCTCGTTACATAGACTCAAGAATGGTGATCTTAATAGAATATCCGTGCCGTTTCATTCAATCGTAGCTTGTAAAATATCATTGTAAGAGTGCCCTAACCATCAGGTGCCCTAATATATTGAGAAATAATTTCGATGGGAGTCACCATACATGAGACCATTCAATCGTAAAGTCATATTGATCTCCGCGACCAATTTGTTTTACCAACTCCATAATGCAGATGCGTGGCTGAGTACTTCTGGGGAAATGGGTTCACTGTTACTCCTGGCAACTGGCTATTGTTCAGTGTAATCAGCAGAATTTGCCAAGTCGCCCTGCATATGGATGTCAATTGGATTTTTCCGCGAAAGCTTATGAGCTGATGTTTCCTCCATCTGCAGTAATATTTGCAGTAAGATTTGTTCAAGCGCTAGCCACTGGTGCCATTTGAAGTCACAACTAGCGCTCTCGACGCAGCCCGGTTAAGTCTAAACAAGAAGGCATTGCAGTAATAGCACAGCGAATACCACGCAGCCGCAGTGACAACTGCCACTTCATATAAACTATTCTGCTAGTGTAGGGATTATGATTTATGGAGGTAGACGATTTAATCAGGGGTATATACGATAAATCAAATTACCTACTACCATATTTATTGCAGACATTTAACAGCCACCCCGACATATACCCGTTATAGAGGCCGGATAACAATTCTTCACCTAGAGAGTAAGCACCTGACTTGCGCTACAATTCTGTACTTTATCACGAATCGGAGACATTTTTGCTATAACAGTGCTTATAAATGATGACATTTCATTGATGTGAGCATCAAAGCCATATTACGATAAATGTTTCCCAGAAGTACCATGAAATGTCAATATATGCGAATGATTATTCAGCTGAGCCGCCAAACCCAGTGCACATCCAGTATGGACTGGACGTAGAATCGACATGTCGCTGGAGGAGTTCAGCTGTAGAGGTGGAAGTCGCATGATTCCCTTTACTTCTTGGTATTTGATTACAGTGGTAGTTAAATACTTAAAAGCATGTGGAAAATATAAGTATGCAGACAATGCTATCTATGTGTGTACTGGAACTCTTAAACTTTAGGACCTTTGTAGCTAACAGGCAATTACTGAGCTCAGTAATATGATACGTTTGAGCTCCAGCTTCTAACGATGGAGTTATTCTGGAACTGTTAACTCTAAATGAATACCAATGATAGGTGATATGGCCAACCGACTCTTATCAGGAGTCATGTGTAGGTAACAGCAAAGCCTTTATATTAGCGTCGGAACATTGGCAGGAAATCGTTTTGCGTGTAGAAATATTAAGACTAGTAAGTGCGATAAACGATTTATCACAACATTATAACACAGCATTATCAGTAAATATTCTTCAATCATACGAAACTTGCCGCTTTTCAAAACAAATAACCTGTTTACATAATAAAAATGCCAAATTGACATGAAGTATCTACTTTGATGACGACCATGGACGCATCATTGGGTAAGCTTTGGGTCATAATTAGCAGACATCATCGTGTTCATTTACTGTATAGAGTTTAAACAACCGGACTCTCCCATGCAGCTATGCAGTGATACACGGGATATGATAATGACTAATTTGCGTGATGAACAGCAAAGTACATAATATTGCTGGTCAATCAGTGATAATACCAACACACGTGCAATGGCATCAGCTACGTGCATGCTCCTCCGAATCAAATAATGTTTTTACTCTTTCGGTCCACATCCTATAAACAATGTTCGGAGATGAAAACTGCTTTTTCGTAACATCCAATCGCCGCTGGTTGTGGTTGACTCATCATTTTCAAAGTGGGAGTTTCAGCTGATCTTGGGAGCTCTCGATTTACACTATTAATCAGGTTCATCTATTGATCTTCTAAACATCAGTTGAGATCTAAATAAAGCTAGCATTTTGTTTATTAAAACATAATGTGCAGACCCACTCTGAGAGTGTAGCTACCTGTCACATATAGTCCTACGACCAGTAAGGGGTAATATCAGCTGCTATTGCACAAAACGTCATGCGCGCACGGAGCGGTAGTTGGTGAGAACATTTCTGCAAGTTAATTCCTAATGTAGAATTAATAATTCAGACTGTTTAGGTGACAAACAATCGACCTCTGTTAGAACAGTGCTATAATGGCATAACTCAATCAAACTTAATATTGTGATAGATGATCGATTGGAGTATCATATGATATGCGATGAACAGCGACATGGAAGTTTCAATATATCGCATTATCCGGCGGAATCGTGTGAATCTTTTAGCCTGCTTTGCTAATGCACAAGTTCTGGCATATACATTGCTTGACGAATGCATCTCATTCGTGAATATTGTGCAACTCTTCCTGGTTACGATGATCATTGTTGACGGTTGGCCTCTGACTACATGGTACCGCACGGTTCTATTAGGCCGCATAAGTTTGAGGTATTGAAGGACATCTCTCTCTCTCTCTCTCTCTCTCTCTCTCTCTCTCTCTCTCTCTCTCTCTCTCGCTCGCTCTCTCTCTCTCTCTCTCTCTCTCTCTCTCTCTCTCTCTCTCTCTCTCTCTCATCCCCCCCATCCCTCTTCAGTTAGATACAAAAAATACCTACATGTAGAATAGTCATAAGAGCGCATGACTAGATCTCTGTTTGTGCTATGATACTCGGCAACCACACCCAAAGCTTGACGCCTTACAAAGCAGATGCTCTTCAAAGCATGAATGAATTGGTACCAATTATTGCATTATTGCCCCACACCAAGCGGCACTAGAAGAACCAGATAATATCACGTTTGACAGCGAGTATTAAGCCATTCAAAGACAATATTCAAGGTCCAAAATTAAAAAGAACACTTGTAGATGGTTGAGAATATGCTCTTTCTATGCGGATTATCTACTGGTACGCGGATTATTTCCTGGTACGCGGATTATCAACTGCTACGCGGATCATCTACTGGTACTTTTGCTACGTACCATTCTAATTACGAACCATTTCTGGTCCCAAAGACAATCATATCAAGCAAACCTTTAATAATTGGGGTCAATTAGTCTGCTTTTAACTGCCTTGTTATTTTATCAGGAAGGACAAAAACAGAACGTAGGTAATCGTCCTATTAACCCGGGTGGTACCGGTACCGGAGTTTATACAAATCCGTTTCCGAACAATTAACCCGAGAACGTCTCAAAACTCAATTGTGTATGATAATTCACGTCATAAATGCTAAAACTAACTAATCTCAAGCCTCCCCTCATGTATGTTTCAGCATTACATGCTGTGGTAGCAACCGATGTTAAGCACGTGCCAGCCATCGAGTAGTGAACACTGGGCATGGCATCATGGTATTGTCATTCCTGGGATGATAGATAAAACGCTGACATTTCTTTACTTCATGGGATCCGTACAATATCTACGTGCAATATAAAGAGCGTGACTCAGAGGAGGTGTTGGTCCACCTAGGTACATAAAGTACAAGAGGCCCAACGTCTAATGCCGAAACAATAAGGGACAAGCTGTTTAGCTAAGGTAGCATCAATAAAATACAGCCTCACCTTTAGATCCAGCACGACCACTTGGTGTTTGTTAATGAATTGTATTTGCTTGATGATTCCGTCGTTTCGTTACTCAGTACCATCAATGCTAAAAAGTTCACAGATGCAATTGGACCAATACACCTGTTACCCACGACATTTGTTCAGGCTTGACGCGTTACATGGCGCTATTGTTGAAAACCACAAAGCAATACATCTACTTGGTAATATTTAATGAATTGCAAACACAGCACAGAGTTGACCATGCGTGTATTTAGGGTGCGTTGTACAAGTACTAGAGCATTTCCCTGGGCGATAAACATTTACATGCGTATTGTGACATGAAAGTGTTCGTGTATTGCCGTCAAATAAAATGTTTATTTTCAACACAATCCATTAAATGGGTAAAACCTCTAGTGAAATTAAAGGGACTTATCCAAGCTGAGAATGCATTTTTAACGCAACTGTGGCTTCTGTTGTTTTGTTGCGTTGTTGAAAGAGCCTAAAGAGCGAATTCCAGAATTCATGTCAACAAATGTAAACAGCCATGTTTGTTTATTTATATTCTTACAGAGGCATAATTCAGCGTGTGTTTAGCTAGGCGTGAGGGTGACTTTGTCAAGTAATGGACTCATATTTTAGTAGCCTTACAGATAGCAGGTGTATTATTCAGATGACAGAGATGGAAGCCTAACAGCAGTTTATCATCCTTATCGGATAATGTTGCCTTTTCTTGGAGATAATTATCCATGAAGCAAAGACATATATCGTCATTATCAGCTGTAGACAGCACTCGGATGACAGCTATAAACTGGCTTTTCATGTTCCCTACTGTGCACATCACAGTTTAATGATTGTGTGCAGAACGAAATACATAAAATACATATTTTGCATATGGTTAAAACAACAAATGGAAGTGGAAGTATTGAACAAAATGATATGATTTAGAATAGGGTCATACCATTTATGCTGTCATATATTGATATTTTAGGAATCACTCGCAATTAGCGTACACCCAAGTTTGTATGCAGTTAATTGCTTCAGATACTTTCTGCATTTGACCAGTCTGGGAGAAGTGATTAAAGTAAATTTTGCATGTTTGCTAGTGTTTTATTGCATTTGAATGAAGCCGAGGAATATTTAATGAAAGGCTCTTTGGAAAACCTGCGTTATGTATTAAGTGAATTATGTGTGTGGTTTGCCACAAAGGACAAAAGTATGCTTAAAAAAGGCCGGCCTTAATTAGGAATTACTCCTTGACAAAAGGGTAAGTAGTCACTTCTAGGGGAAACTGATGTCAAATTGTAGACGGTGGCTGTCTCCACAAATTGCATTAAATTGCCTATCCATCTAGGTCTGGAACATATTATCGCGGTTGGCTTGAATAAATGTTCCGAATAACTACGACAGCTGCGGCGACAAGGATGGTATTTTTGACACATATGTCATCAAAGGCGTCACACTCCCTGCGGCTTCATCTCGCCTTAGATAGGAGTCATTTATATTTAAAAGGATGTTTGCCACCATTACACTCGATGTGAATGTGGTATCGGTTACGTACATTGTCACAAGTGAGTATTGCAAACATGCACCACAGCAATGTATGCCATGCGATAAATCGTCTTAATCAAAATCAAACATGTGATACCAAAACACTCAAGCACAATGGCGTTCACGGAATTAACGGTGCCTCTTTATCGGTATTCAGGGAGAGTCTTGCGAAAGCATTAATATATGTTTGTACATATTAGGACCCAATCCCAAAGCTGGTTGTCTCCAACGAAGCAGGTTTCTGAAATCTGTATCATATTGTTCTCGGCGTTGCATAATTTTCGCAGATAAGTTGCTCCTCGATTGTTCAGATAATTGATCTTATGTGAGCGTATACTACGGCAACTGAGCAAGATTTGCGGTGCCAATCAAATCAAACATTTTTCATTGTGACGAATAGGTTCATACTGCTAGGTTCGGCTGATACTTTTAAGACCTACCATTTTGATTTCGTCTGATTTCCTGAGCCTAGAGGCAATTATGCGAAACCAACTTTTTTTGTAATTGAGGTCAGTAAGGCTGCTGTTAAATACCTAGATGCTCGATCGGGAAGGTAAAGACAATAAAGCAATTTTGCGCAACGTTGTACTCGCCCTCGCTAGTAATCGCCCTAATAACCCTCGCAATGCTGGACTTCGGCGAGGGAAGCTCTACTGGTTATTTATTCGGTCTGCAAGCACTTAACCATGAGGTATATAAATAAATGTACCCGTATTGTAATTCACGTTACACCAGCTAAAACTTAAACTTTTCTAAATTTATCAGTGTATTTTTATGGACGGCATGCACGAACTATCAGTCCCTCAGTGGCACTGACGCTAGAATGTTGTCACACACGGTAAGAAGACCTTTCTTACAGATAATCGTGCCATAAGGCGCACATCACAGTATGTAACTTTCGTGCAACGAGACATGCAGATGGAGTTATAACAGTAACTGATGTAGCCTACCTGTTATGATAAAATGAATGAAAAAAGAAAGACGTACTATTATAATATTCAGCTCCGTATTCTGTAGCGCAGCCGATATGCGTTCAATATCAACATTTATAAGAGATCACTAGATCCTAAAATTTGTTAAAGGCTATCGCAGCAGTTTGTGATAGCCGGTGTCATACGTCGTTACGCACGTGACAAGGGAACATTAGTGAATGGTGAAAACTGACATCATTACATTATTTGTAACAAGTTGCCAAATGCAATGGGTCTTTCAATCATATATATATATATATATATATATATATATATATATATATATATATATATATATATAGATATATATATATATATATATATATATATAAAAAAATATATATATATATATATATATATATATATATATATATGTATATAAATATATATATATATATATATATATATATATATATATATATATATATATATATATATATATATATATAATCGTGCTTGCTTGAGAGTCACATGGAATGGGTATTCAAAAACAACACGTCTATTACCATTACCATCAATACGTCTATTACCATTACCATTAATAGGTCTTTTACCATTACCATCAATACAACTATTACCATAACCATCAATAGTCTATTACCATGGTAATCAATACGTATATTACTGTTACCATTTATACGTATATTACTATCACCACCAATACGTATATTACCAATATGTGAATGACCGGATTCGATGACCTGCCAAAGCCATCATCGAAGACTTTGTAAAGATGCATGGATGCCTGGGAAGCTACTTCTCTCTGACCAAACTGAATTCAAGTTGTGTGATTTTCCTCAAAGTAGCAAGTGCATATGTATGATGCGTGGACACTTCAAAAGAAGACAAAACAATGCTTAAATTACAAGAATCAACTCGGTATACGGTGTACAGCCATAGACACTGACAATAAACCGTTGCTTGATGATGAATATTTATCGCAGATTCCACTCGTACATTAAACAATAATATCCACTGAGGAAGTGATTGCCTGGTTCCCCATGTCAAGGTTTACAATAGTTATGACCTTACGTTTATGATATCGTAGCTGTGAGTGTAAACCTGCGCAATACTGCTGCTGTGTTAGTCTCCGATAGGCATAAAATGGCACTTGCGTAAGCTAAATCGCATGCAAACATTGTTCACCAATCTTAATCCGCGTGTTGCTTGCTTCTCCAGTGCTTCTGCTCATGTCTAAAGAAGCGTCATGCGTAGAAACAAATTATACACGTCACTTGAATATGAAACCCACTTTGCATAGTATTTGACTAAAATGCATTTTTGTCCTACAAAACTTAACAACATGTTATTCGACAGCCCTAAACGTAATATATATCGACAAATTTGCCTTATAAATTTAGAAAATATTTACCATCGTTAGATGCGCGACAAATATTCAATACATGGGCTAACTTCCCAAATTTTTATTTTGTTCAACGCAAGCGCTGTAATACTCAATGCAAACATAGTTCTTCGTTGATGGTCAAAAGCACTCACACACGTTATGTAGTTTAATAGGAATATAGCGTGTAATGTCAGTAGACACACTGAAGGAAATAATACAATGAACAGCTGGGGTTTTCATTTCAGACCTTTATTACACAGAAGAATGTCTCTGCAAAAAACAAGCGGCAATAGCCGTTTGTATATCTCAGTCTATTTTGCGATTGTTTGACATTGTCCTAACTATCTGAGGACTGCATATGAATTGTAAGTTGAGGGGCAAAAGAGCAGTAATTTGGTTAAAACCTGTGGTATTGGCGAAATGATATAACATGTTTTGATGGTTACGCGATGCGCCAAGCTAGATTAAGTTGCCCAAATAACGTACAGAAAGACTAACAAAGCCGGAGAAAATACCCGTATGAATATATTTCCTTATCTGAAAACCTGTAACTCAGTAACTCAGTATGAAGATTTATTCCAGTGACCAATAGCAGACAACATGAAGGCTATTTGTATGTCGCTGACTCACTGAGCAGCTGTTATATTTGATAGTGTACGCAGTTAATTTCATTGGGATAATGGAATTTTGTAAGTAGTAGAAGGGATTCATACAGACGGAGATCCCCTGCAGCTAATCAGAACGCATTTATCCAACTCATTAGAGTGGACAACACGTTACAGCTCCTAAAACTGAGGCCATTCTGCAGACCGATGGTAATGACTATCTTATTGATTCATAACACAAATTGCCCCTGACACTGACGCATTTCTAAAACGGGGATGTGATAGGCCAGTGTCGGTAGGTTCGATGATTACTTTTGTTGGTGATATGACGATGTGCAATGAGCAACACGAGTATTTAGTGATTTATAAACCAAATATCGCACGGAAGGAAGAAATCAAAGAGTTACTATCCAATTATACCAACAACTTGGCGCATCTTGCAAACACAATTATTCAATAAATTCCGGTCAGCTAATCATTGCGCCATAGAGCCAGATCAAACAAAACCATAGTCATATAAATTATCAACCTGCACAACATTGTGTTGTCCAGTGTTGGTCGCTGTGTTGTGTTTTCTTCACTTGTGCGGCGAGTAATGGCCGATTATTTACACATTGTGATGAAAATTGTGCCACAAATCTACTTCCTAGACTATAATACAATTTGTAGATGACGGTTAAGGGTGAGCAGGGTAAAAGACTGACACAATCTTTATTGATATTATATGTTAATCATAACCTTGTCAGTAAACGCAATATATGACTTTGTGCCAGCTAGCAGCATCTGATCATTGCATTCAAATTGTTCAGTTGCTATTCTATAATGTTTACCAATCGTGAATAACAGTTGATCCCAGTCTTAGCGAATTATGCGAATTATATTTATTTCGCTTCAGTTTGCATGTCTCAGCTTACTCAGATAATATCCCAATTATTTTGATTTTATTTAAGAGTAATGCGTAGGTCTTGTACAAATTTCCCTCAATTTGCGATGGGTTATGTGCCTGTTAAATTTCCAAAGTGTCGGGTAGATATACAGGCGACGGTAATCACCACAGTACGGGCTTAACCAGAGCAGCACTCCGTTAATTTGAACACATGGAAGAAATCGATTTAGTAACTACTATTACTAACGGCCAATAACACAAGCAATCATTCGTTTGTTCATATGCCTTCTTGATTCTATGGAGTAATAATAATTCCAATCATCTATGCGCTCTAGGCAATGAGGATTGACGTCAAAGCGATGAATTAAACAAGAAACAGAGCAATGAAGGTAACCTGTTATCGCACTGCAGTTGTGATAGATAGCATAGGTGATGTAACAGTTTGCTATCGTGTTTGACAAAGCAACAGTAAAATCAGTTCACTATCTGTGTAGAAGAGACCATACTGTATACAACATCTAAGTGCACTCACACCAAGTCCATCGAATAACCAGCTACCAAAGCTCATCGGTAGTTATTGTATAAGAATATGTAGCGCAGCGGCTATGCTTTGCCCTGACTCTAGTTATTAACCGTTGCTCAGTGAAATCAGACAAAGCAAGCATATTTCTTGGCAATTCTTCATTTACCATGCGACAATACAGCATCCAATATCCAATCAAATAAAAATATGCGAACAATCAACCTGAAAGGCTTAAAGATGGCACTGTTTCGGTAGCTGAGTAGCACGGCAAATAATGGACATTTATTGGAATATTGTGAAGATAATTTGCCATGAATCTTATTTCGTGACGATTCTAAGATTAATAAATCCTTTGTTGAGTAGGCAGAAAGTATGAGAGTTGTTGGTAATGGACTGCTGTAGGGATGTTTTGAGTTAAGTAGCTCAGGAGAAAATAATATGACGAGATCCAACGTTAGCATTGTCACAAATGACAACCGCCTTGGCATCGCGCGCAGAGATAATTTGACTCTTAATATCCCCTGTATTGTCTACTTGTCAACTGTCGAAAATCAATGCCTCTCCGTTAAATGCATCTAAACAACAACGGTGAATGATAGGCCCACACTTGTGTCATTATGCATTGCACCTGACAAATGCTCTGCCAAATGATCCCATAAGAGAAATATGCAGCAGCAAGTCGTCACGCTTTCCAGAAATAACCGGCTTCCGATAATCATTAGTATTTTAGGCAAAATTTGCAAGTTTACATTTTGCTAAATTCGGATGCTCCTGTCCTGTGAAGTCAATGTAACGATATTTGACAAGCTGTCACTTTCTAATGGATATAAGAGGTGGAAGGAGTAATTGTTTTCGCTGGGTCGATTGGTTTGACAATATGAATAAAGCACATTAAAATCCAACACACGTTTCAATATAGGAACCAATTCATTTCACTAAGCATTTATATAGCGGAGTGAAGGAATGGGCAGATTTCGATATTGCATTAGGAGTTTCACGAGAGAATATCATTGATGTTTAGAATGCAATGGAACCAAATGAACCTTGTGATGTCGTGGACGAAATGTTGCTCACGCGGAAAACCCCCTTTAAAAATGATGTTGGTTTTTCCCGGAATAGTGGAATGTTGTCAATACATACTAAATTACCAAAGCTTATATATAGCATGTTTAATGCGCATAATGGTGAATGCTGTAAGAGCGAAGCATTCGCTGTATTCATTCTGATTAACCCCGCTTCACAGTGCGCGATCCAGTGCAAGGTCCTGTACTTCAAGTAAAACCGTTGTCCCCAAAAGAATATCTGTGGTGCTTTGAACGGCGATCCCGAATCGCTTTTATGTGTTTACGAGCATCAGTATATTACTTACAGGGATGTCAGGATTTCAAAGATTGTTGGTATATTTCGAAACCTGAGTTACATTTACGCACATAAGGATGTGTAACAATGAACTGATTTTGAGATGAGTGGATATGACTTAATAGCCATTGCCAATTGCGGAGGGAGGAAATAGTATTGCTTAGCTAAAATCTTGGGAGGTAGCCAGCGTGCTTTTAGGATGATGAGTGGAGGCGTGGTGTTTGTATTAGTGTTGATAATAATTTGAATGTTACCATGGAAATGTGTTGCTTTCGTGAGCGACCAATCTTCTAACGCGACTGGAGCAAGTTGAGATGCATTATTTGCCCACAGCGACATCGCCTCCGTATGAGTAGCCATCTAGTATTTGTTTTGGGAAAAAATATTATCTTCTCTGAATATTAGAGTAGCACTTTAGAAATTGCCTTACAAATAACGAGACAATCGAAAAATATAAATTCATCCGATAAAAAATATTTTGTGCCGACAAGACTGAGTAACTTAAAGGGATGTCGCCAAAATTTCAAACTTCGAAATATGACGACCTCGTCATATCTTCTGGTGTTGCTTAGTAGTCATCACATTCCGTTGCATATTGAGTAATGCTTTCAAAATGTTATATGCGGTAAAATAAATATGAATATTGATGAAAGGTAATATTAATTACTGTCAGTTTATACTTTGGTTCCACACAAATCGATAAATAGCAACTTACGGGGCAGCTCTTGGTTACAAATGGCAAAAAAAGATTTCTCAAGAGAACATAGTGGGCACCTTTATACCCCGTCTGAACCACACCAGCACATTTCACCAGATGAGGCCCCTGTAGGCGCAGTAAGCATTGAATAATGAGTTGAATCGAAATGATACATCAAGGAGGAAGCTTCATGAAATAGTTCCAGACAGTACAACTCTTTATGGCTTATAATATATTTATCGTCCTGTGCCATCGCCATTCCGGTTGCATCTTTTGACCCGAGTGGCAATAACCGTTTCCACATCCCAGTCTATTTCGCGATAGTTTGTCAATTTGTACCATTGATACATTTATACCGATAACACTGACACAATTGGTGTACCATATCATTTTCACTCTAGCACAAGTTGCTCCTCAGCATTTATCCGAAAAGATACCTTGTTGATCAACAGATGAATGAAACTCGGAACAATGAAGGTAACGCGTTACTGTAACGTCGCTTTAGTAGATGACATTGCTGATGTAACATTGAACTTTGATTTTGATAAAGCAATTATGAAATCAGACAAAAACATGTCACTCTCTACACAAAGGACATCCACATGGCTTACCTTTAACGCGTAAAATTCACTAGACTATGTGATAAAGACCCCTGTAGGCATAATTTTGCCATACTGCAATCGCCGCCTTGGCATCGCGCGCAGAGATAATTTGACTCTTAATATCCCCTGTATTGTCTACTTGTCAACTGTCGAAAATCAATGCCTCTCCGTTAAATGCATCTAAACAACAACGGTGAATGATAGGCCCACACTTGTGTCATTATGCATTGCACCTGACAAATGCTCTGCCAAATGATCCCATAAGAGAAATATGCAGCAGCAAGTCGTCACGCTTTCCAGAAATAACCGGCTTCCGATAATCATTAGTATTTTAGGCAAAATTTGCAAGTTTACATTTTGCTAAATTCGGATGCTCCTGTCCTGTGAAGTCAATGTAACGATATTTGACAAGCTGTCACTTTCTAATGGATATAAGAGGTGGAAGGAGTAATTGTTTTCGCTGGGTCGATTGGTTTGACAATATGAATAAAGCACATTAAAATCCAACACACGTTTCAATATAGGAACCAATTCATTTCACTAAGCATTTATATAGCGGAGTGAAGGAATGGGCAGATTTCGATATTGCATTAGGAGTTTCACGAGAGAATATCATTGATGTTTAGAATGCAATGGAACCAAATGAACCTTGTGATGTCGTGGACGAAATGTTGCTCACGCGGGAAAACCCCCTTTAAAAATGATGTTGGTTTTTCCCGGAATAGTGGAATGTTGTCAATACATACTAAATTACCAAAGCTTATATATAGCATGTTTAATGCGCATAATGGTGAATGCTGTAAGAGCGAAGCATTCGCTGTATTCATTCTGATTACCCCCGCTTCACAGTGCGCGATCCAGTGCAAGGTCCTGTACTTCAAGTAAAACCGTTGTCCCCAAAAGAATATCTGTGGTGCTTTGAACGGCGATCCCGAATCGCTTTTATGTGTTTACGAGCATCAGTATATTACTTACAGGGATGTCAGGATTTCAAAGATTGTTGGTATATTTCGAAACCTGAGTTACATTTACGCACATAAGGATGTGTAACAATGAACTGATTTTGAGATGAGTGGATATGACTTAATAGCCATTGCCAATTGCGGAGGGAGGAAATAGTATTGCTTAGCTAAAATCTTGGGAGGTAGCCAGCGTGCTTTTAGGATGATGAGTGGAGGCGTGGTGTTTGTATTAGTGTTGATAATAATTTGAATGTTACCATGGAAATGTGTTGCTTTCGTGAGCGACCAATCTTCTAACGCGACTGGAGCAAGTTGAGATGCATTATTTGCCCACAGCGACATCGCCTCCGTATGAGTAGCCATCTAGTATTTGTTTTTGGGAAAAAATATTATCTTCTCTGAATATTAGAGTAGCACTTTAGAAATTGCCTTACAAATAACGAGACAATCGAAAAATATAAATTCATCCGATAAAAAATATTTTGTGCCGACAAGACTGAGTAACTTAAAGGGATGTCGCCAAAATTTCAAACTTCGAAATATGACGACCTCGTCATATCTTCTGGTGTTGCTTAGTAGTCATCACATTCCGTTGCATATTGAGTAATGCTTTCAAAATGTTATATGCGGTAAAATAAATATGAATATTGATGAAAGGTAATATTAATTACTGTCAGTTTATACTTTGGTTCCACACAAATCGATAAATAGCAACTTACGGGGCAGCTCTTGGTTACAAATGGCAAAAAAGATTTCTCAAGAGAACATAGTGGGCACCTTTATACCCCGTCTGAACCACACCAGCACATTTCACCAGATGAGGCCCCTGTAGGCGCAGTAAGCATTGAATAATGAGTTGAATCGAAATGATACATCAAGGAGGAAGCTTCATGAAATAGTTCCAGACAGTACAACTCTTTATGGCTTATAATATATTTATCGTCCTGTGCCATCGCCATTCCGGTTGCATCTTTTGACCCGAGTGGCAATAACCGTTTCCACATCCCAGTCTATTTCGCGATAGTTTGTCAATTTGTACCATTGATACATTTATACCGATAACACTGACACAATTGGGTGTACCATATCATTTTCACTCTAGCACAAGTTGCTCCTCAGCATTTATCCGAAAAGATACCTTGTTGATCAACAGATGAATGAAACTCGGAACAATGAAGGTAACGCGTTACTGTAACGTCGCTTTAGTAGATGACATTGCTGATGTAACATTGAACTTTGATTTTGATAAAGCAATTATGAAATCAGACAAAAACATGTCACTCTCTACACAAAGGACATCCACATGGCTTACCTTTAACGCGTAAAATTCACTAGACTATGTGATAAAGACCCCTGTAGGCATAATTTTGCCATACTGCAATCGACAACCAAGTGCACAAACGCCAAGTTCAGAAAACCGCCCACTTCCAAAACTCATAAGCTTTAGCCGTGTAAGCTTCATTTAGAGCACTATTCATCGAGAATAAGCATGGATAAGTAGCGTAGCTGTAATACAATGCAATGCACTGTGATAGTCACAATTAACTGAAAATGTGTTAGGTAGCTGCACGACAAATAATGGGCAGTTATTAGCACATTGTGATAATAATTTTGACATCAATCTGCTTTCTTGACTACTGTAATTTTCAGAGATGCTTTGTCGTGTCACCATAAAGTATGATAGTTGTTGGTAATGGACTGCTGTTGCAAGTTAGGTAGCTCAAGAGAAACACACATTTGCATTATTACAATTGACACCCAGTCTGCCATAGCGCTCAGAGATATCCATTATATAGTATACTAGTCAGATGACTGAATCTGTGCCTCTTTTCCTAATCTGACCACAATCAGAGGACCACAGTAATGCCATCATACATATCGCCTGACCATTATTCCGCATATGTTCTTTATTGGGACGTAAATAACTACACGTCGCATCTGCTCTCATTTATTGTAGGAACAGTAATAGTCCGCACTGAAATAAACAGTTGTAATTTATGTATCTGTCATTATCTTTCGATCGATGGTGATAAAAGAATAATAATAATTATAATATAATGATTGCTATTCGCACAGTATATATACTAATGCACGATAAAAGAGCATAAACGAATCATACAGATAGATGATATGGTAAGCACAGTTATGACACGCAGATTCGCGTCAACACGTACTCATGCGAACATATTTTACACATTCTACGCATTTTCTTAGCAGTCGTGATTGAATACGCAATGAGTGACACATCACCTGCATAACTAAAAGCATCGATATAGTGATGACCCATGATGCATCCAACTTTGCCTTCACGGAGACGCCGTAGTAGTTTGTCAACATACAAACAGTAAAAACGGAAACAACACAGCTCTTTCTTTAATGCCATTTGAGCAATTACAAACCTCAGAACAAGACGCATTTCATCGGACCTTCTACCAGTGTACGTATTAATCACCGAGGCTGAGCGCGGTATGCAGGCAACTACATATATACATTGGTTCATTGGGCTAAATCCAGACAGCCTTGCAGTGTCGAGTAAATGGAACGATATGCGACAAGCTCTCATTCCCTAATGGATATACGAGCTGGAAGCAGTAATTGATTCGGATTGGTTAACTTGCTTGGCAATGTAAATACCACATCAGAACACAAAGCACACTTCAATATCAGAACTAATACATTGCTTTGATCGCATATGTAGCATAGTGAGTTTATGGATGGCTTCCGGCTTCGCAATTATTTTTCAAGAGCGGATATTGTTGATGCAGAGCGAAAAATCTAATCAACAACATAGTCGTGATGAATTTGTGCGCATATATATATGTAAATACATAAATATATATATATATATATATATATATATATATATATATATATATTATATATATATAAATATATATATATATACATATAAATATATACATTTATACACATATATATATATTCTACATATATATGTATGTACATGTATATATACATGTATATATATATGTATATATATATATAAATATATATATATAAATATATATTATATATATATATATATATGTATATATATATATATATATATATATATATATATATATGTGTGTGTGTGTGTGTGTGTCTGTGTGTGCATTTGTGTGTATGCTTGTGCGTGTATTGAGATGCGTGCGCATGATAAGATGGATATGAGAATGACTGAGATTGTAATAATGATAATTGTCGATAACTTTTCAGTTTCTAACAGTGCGATCATTACGTATCTAGGATCATTAACTGCAGTTCCTAGTCTCTATAGTCGAAAGAAGAATTGGCAAGAGAATCTTGCCGGCACATTAATGTCTCGTCTGATCAATTGTTACAATTTCCACCAGATGTTGCCCTCTAGGTAGCAATATGTATCAAATAACAATGGAATCGGAAAGACACCACAAGGAGGCGTAACATTAAATAGCCACATTCTGTGAAGCTCCCTTGGGTTTTCATCAGAAGTAATATATGGTCCTCTGCCATTGCCAGTCTATCGCGCGGTAGTTTGTAACTGTCTTAGAAATGTGAGCACTATAAGGAATGCGGCATATCACAATTAAAGGACGAGGGACCTGAAGCTCCGTTGAACCGTGGATGTATTGAGCAGACATTGTGTTGTAAAGTGACTTGGTGATCCGGAAAAACTAACAAGGTTGGAAAATGAAAAAGCATCTAAGCCCTAATAGCTATAGGTCAGTTTCAGAAAGCCATTAGCACTTTATGAAGATTGATTCTCACCAACATTTAATACTGAGATGTGGATATTTCTTCTACAATGACAGACCTTTTGTTATTGTTAAAAGTGTGGGATGAAAATGTCATCTGGAGATCCATTTCTTCGAAATCTGAACGCATTAATCCAGCTCTTTCTGTTGTAGGCCCTAGCGTTGACACATTAGACCAAACTACCTCACTTCTCTTCGTCACAACTGAATAGCCAATTGACCAATTATGAGTCTGTTGTATTTGCATTAATGGCCAAAATACGCGTTCTGGTTTAGGAGTTTGCGCATCTTGAAATTCTATGAGTTGCCCGTTAGGTTACATTATTTTGGCGCCATATTTGCACAATATGGGCGCCATATTTGCACAATAAAATTCCTCTGTTAAAATGATATATCAATATTCCCTTTGTAGGTGAGGAAGGTATGATCATCAGTGGCGTATAGGCACTGGAGCCCGGTGCTTCCTTTGCTCTACGTTTATCGAACTTGCGTCTGTGAGCTCCATTTGGCCACAATGTTCAAACATAGCTGACATGGAGATCATAATCAGACTTTTGGTTTAACATAACATAACATATATGGCATTTGTATAGCGCCTGTTTCCAGGAAATAATCCTGCTCAAAGGCGCCTAAGCAGGCAGTTTATTGTCATAGCACTGACTAAAAAGAAATGTCTTGAGTTTTGATTTGAATACATCAAGCGTATTCGACCGACGAACGTCGATGGGAAGTGCGTTCAACAAACTTGGTGCGGCATTACTGAACGCTCTGGCACCGTATTGTGAAATCTAACCTTGATGCAAGATTAGACACCCCGTAATTTATACACATGATAATGTCGTGTTTGCATGTATCGTGTGTAAAGGAGAGTGCCGAGATTCGGATGGCAATTGTTAATGCGATCCCGGAATACTAATGAACGTCGAAATGACGGCCTTTCTATACGATGTCATGGGAGCAGCGGCTTAAGTAGTATTCAAATATAATGCCATCCTGAAACGCCCATGTACGCCGAGTTGACGGTCATTGTATAGAAGTCAATTTGAGTAATAAGTTTAATCCGTATTTAGATATAATTCCACCCCATTCGGATCTCGATCAATCGGAACTATTGCGAAAGATTTTAGTGGAATTTCCAATTAGGACAATTTTAGGGATAATGTCATCGCCATCATCATATTGTCACCCCTGACCGCAGAGGTACCCATTTCCACCAGATTCAACTGGTCTCCGCAACATCACTTAAGGTGCAGTCATCACAAGGTGTGCAATTATACTGTTGTAGAACTTTCAAATTCATCAGAAATTATTACTGTGTTATTTTTTGGAACTCTTGGAGGAATAAATTACGTCTTGGCGATTATCTATACTTCATAAGTATTAAGTTATTCAAGAAGACGGGGAATTCCATTGCCCCGCCGAACTCGTGGAAACATACTTTGAAAAGTTATCTCAAACAGAAGAGAGAAGAACCAAGACTTTTCAGTATGATGACATATTTGGGGATTTACGTTTTTTTCCACAGATGAGGGTACATGATTTGGGTTATCCCCGTGCTTTCCATTTGAAACAAGGCGGGCGGCCGTATTTTGGGCGTGTTGTAGTCTTGCGACAAGGTACGAATGGGCTCCATATAGCAGCGAATTGCAGTAATCAAGCCGAGACGATATGAATGCGTGGTCAAGAATTTCGGTTGTGGATTGGTTCAGGTACTTCCTTATGCTGCCTAATCTTCTGATCTGATGAAAGAGAGATTGAGTTGACTTCATAACCTGTGGTTTTCCAGTAAACTGTGTGGCCATCAGAACACCGAGGTTTCTGGCTGTATCTGATGTAGATACGCTCATATCGCCAATATAACTGGGCCAAACGACTGCTGGCATTTGTACCGAGATGCGAAAAATAGAATTTCAGTTTTGTCCTCATTAAGTTTTAGAAAACTGTTTGCCTACCATGATTTTATTTGTCGGATGCATTCCTCCAATTTGGTTTGTGCATCATTCGCATATTTTTGCGTAAGAGTAAATGTAAAATAGATTTGGGTGTCATCAGCATATTGGTGGTATTGCAGACCTTGTTTCTTTATACGATTCCCAAGTGGTGATATGTAGGCAGTAAATAATAATGGCCCTAGGACTAATCCTTGTGGCACACCACATGTTAGTTGGTGCGTTTCAGAATACCTGCCTTCAACACAGACTCGTTGTAAGCGGTTTGATAGGTATGACTTGAGCCATGCGAGGCATTTGCCATTTAGGCCGAAACTGTCGGACAGGCGACGTAACAGGATTTCATGATCGACAGTGTCAAAAGCGGCGCTGAGGTCAAGAAGCACGAGAGCAACAGCATGGTGCTGGTCAACAGCACAAGCAATATCATTGTATACTCGGAGAAGTGCAGTCTCAGTACTATTGGCAGGTTTGTAGGACGATTGATACTTGTCGTCAAGTCGATTGGCTAATTTATAGTCCTGAAATCGATTGGTTACAACCTTCTCTGTTAATTTGGATATGAAGCTCAAATTTGAAATTGGCACCGAACCAGAAGCTAGAGAAAGATTGACCATTTGTGTTATAACAGGAAGAAGGATATCCATGCATTCTTTTAGCATCCATGTTGGTAGTGGGTCTAAATCACACGACGTTGGAACTGCCTTAGTAATATATTTGCGTATTTTACTTTCCGTTGCTTGTTTGAATTCACTTAGCTCAGAGTCGCACCATTTCTCAGGGACCGCGTCTGGTGAGTTGCATTGCATCGTCGCTAATTCCAATCGGATGGTATGTATTTTCTTTGTAAAAAACACTGCCAATTTATCCGCCAAATTTTGGGAGACAGACTGACTGGTAGCTTGGTCTCTTCCCTTGCATGTGTCAGTTTTTCTACAATCTTAAAAAGTTTATGTGGATCATTGGCGCTCTCCAATATCTCTGCCCTAAGACACTTAGCCTTTGCTGCAGCACAGAGTGAATCAACCTGCCGACAGTGTATAACAAAACTCTGTCTGTCAACTTCAGGCTTAGATCTTCTCCAGCGCCGTTCAGATCTCCTGTGGGCTTGCTTTTCTTCTCTGATATCACAATTAAACCAATCTGTGTTTGGGCGGATAGTGATTACCCTGTGCTCAAGTGGAGCGTGCTTATCCAAAGCGCATCTGAGGATAGCGTCATACTTGTTGGAAAGATCATCGAGGCTTGCCGCGCACGATGACTGTGTTACAATTGACATCTGCTGAAGACCGTGTTTGAATGAAGTCAAGTCAATGTTTTTGAGCTTCCTGTATGTTATTTTCTTGCGGGTGGCACTCGGTTTTTTCGCACTAAGTTTCATGTGTATAGCTGCATGGTCAGTAATAACACCGTGAGGAAAGATCGCAATGTCACTTACACTGTCGTCGCCTGTTTTTGTGATAACGAGATATAAAGTTCGCCCATGGCTGTGTGTTTGTCCGTGAACATGTTGCACCAGATCAACCGACAACAAAAGCTCTTTAAACTGGGTTGCCTCGGAATATCAGCAACATCGACATGGTAATTGAAATCTCCAATAATAAGCAGATTTCCCTGGGCCAACATTTGAATTTCTAGGAAAGCTGCAAACTCACCCATAAACAGAGAATGAGAGAGCTTGTTCTTTGTGTTCGGTGCAGCTCGGTAAACATCAATCAATCTGACGTGTTTTGTATTTGAGCGAATGGCGCAGTGTATGTACTCAAATGATTTGTACGTCCCTGATGTTCTTATGCTGTCTGGTCGAATGTTTGTCCTGTGGAGTATACCAACTCCCCCTCCTTTGCTTGCTTGTCGTGGATTGTGCAGCAAAGCAAAGCCAATCGGACAAAGATCATACGCTTTGACTCTGTCAGTTTCTCCGGATCGTAACCACGTCTCTGTTGAGGCTAAGATGTCTAAATTGTGATCCACAATATAATCCTCAAGAATGTCGGCTTTATTTCTAACTGATCTGGCGTTCAGCAGGCATAACTTCGTAAATTTGCTTCCCGCTCCCGTCTTAGCCACTTTCTTTCCTCTCCTTGTGCGTGGTCGAATAGCAATATTGAGATTCCACAGGTTGACGTATACATCCTTTGGGAGTTGGGAATTGACAATTTCTTTCTGGCCGACATGCAAAAGTTCCTCTCTGTTGTAGCAAACTCTGGCGAGATTTGGCGTCATAATCCAACGTTGATGCAGTAGACGTGTCGGTTGACAGTCAGGGTCAGCAGAAACAGCATTAAGGCTTTAAGTCGATTGCAATAAGTCTCCATGGGTGGCTGAGAAATATCTGCTTTCAGTTCAGAAACTGTAGAAAATTCACAAAAATTCCTGTTATTTTGCAAATTCACGCGTAAACCGCGCACCTGTCTCGATTCACGGATTACTTATACACAAAATAATTCAAAAATGAGATGGAAAATCTTCCGTCTTTGTGCCACAACTTCAATAACAACCCTGCCAAATGAAAACGTGTGCTGCCAGTTAAGGCGCACACCTATTTACTTGAGTTTAGTTAATTATTGAAACCTGACTCAAGTTATACGGTCATATTAAGATATTTTATGCATCATGCGAGTTCATCATTAGTGTGAAATTGATAACCCAATGGTTTGTATCAATGCATCTGAAAACCAAGCCGGTTATATACCATGCAGGTTTTTATATGGAATCCTCAAATCAAACACTGGCGCCGATAAATTTGTGAGCATACTATCACGAATCGTATCATGTCTGATAGAGTGTAATTTTATTTTGTAGAAGTCAGACGAGAGAGCCGATGTTCGATCCATTTTACGCATTTAATAGAACCACCAGTAAACCATCCGCGTCTCTGATACTAGTTTAGTTTTGTACTTTCTAATTATAAACTCACCTTTAACTTCACACGACTAAAGTTAGTCGCAAACTAAAGTCTCGCCCTATATTATTTTATTCTAAAAGTTAATTGTTCATGGCGCCGTCTATTGTAAATTGGCACAATGTTTTATTCCTAAGTATTGTTTTACTTCTTTGCCGTTTGTATCTATGCCCATTCGACCACCGTGATAGGTGCATTCAGTTTACAACCATTCATTTTCTACATAACACGGCTGTTCGTGTATATCCCCACTGTATAAATATGTTGGTATAATTCATGTCTCAGATAGTGCGTAGACAGATAAAATCCATCACTCAGTTGAAAGAGAATAGACATATGTATTTATTTTTATAACAGTTTTTCACACGCGTGTTAATCTAAATTCGTGAAATGTAGTGCCAGATTTTGTAATTTCGAAGCTATCTGTCATTGTATTTGGTGTAATATATTTGCTTGGTTCTTGGTTGTACGTTTTAAGGAATTGAGTTGAACATGTCTACTGCCGAAAAAAGATAAATAGTTGCATCATGATTAGGGCTGTATCCACAGTGACACGATCTAGCATTAGTGGTACACAAAAACTAACACTGCATAATTGTTGGTGTGAATACGAATCGGTACATAAATCTTCATATGGTGCCAGGTGAAATGGTCTAATTAGAAGGTTATCAAAGGGCGGCCTCAATATCGAAATGGATAAATCAAATAGCACTGTACACCCATGGCAGCTGGGTTTTGTCGACTAACCCTGCGTCTGAATTTTGAATGCAGGAAACATGCTCCCTTGGTTCACGATAGCAATACAAATACGAGCTATACTGACGTTGAATTCGTGCAATGAATGCTGTCGGTAGCAGCTGTGTTGTTTTAACGATGCTGTAATAATCCACTATCCAATATACTCTCTATTGGCCCATGTACATCATGAAATACCTTAATGTTTTATTTAGATTGCATAAGGAACGGCTCGCTAAAGAGAGAGGCGTATCAAATGGAGATAGAACGCAACTTAATTGTTATCCTTCGGTCAAACCAACGAAAACCTACTCGGTTGAAACAGGTAATCTGGAACGTGTCAAAAATCCCTGAATTATTTTTTGTCACGAACTGACAATCAATATCTCCCTCTCGTGCTTAAAGGTGTAACATAAAGATATATTTAAAGCATTCGATCTCCATCTGTTACGCCTCTCTCTTTAGCGAGCCGTTTTCAAGCTCTATCGTGATGAGCATAGACGCGCTGATCTCTAGACCGCCGTCCAATGGATCTCTACATCAAGTAAGCTAATCCACCATTAACATATCTATGCATCTACGTCCAATTGGAGTAATATAACCATCGCATTACATTGATTGAAGGTTCCCGCATATACTAAATAACTATTTCAAACTCTATCGGCGAAATGTTTAGAAGCTAAGCTAATAATTACAATATGTTGTTTGACGATTGACGTCACGTCTGAGGTACGACTTGTTCAAGTCGTGTTGTTCTATTTAAGAAGTTTTTCACATTTTCCTGAGTAGCACTCGAAGCTGACATAAGGCAATCGATTTGAAATTCTCAAGGTCAAGCATCGATGTCAAACTTTACAATTTATCGCATCCAACAATGTATTTCTGCGTTTATTGCACTGCTGTAGTCAGCTACTCCAAGCGCTGACGCCATCGAGTTCGTTTTACTCTGGCTATGTCGTGGATGGCATTAATTATACGCAACAACAACGTACCATATTATGAATACCTATGACTAGTGATGATGAAAGTTAGGTAATTAAGCTATGGGATGATATAACTTTATTTCAAAATGTCTGAGAAACTAGCGAAGAAAATGGTTGCCACCATATTATTGCACCAGCTTAACGATGCTTCATACACATAAGAGACACTTTTTATCAGCAGGAGCGGTAGATTAAACCTGCGACGTTTTTCTAAAGACCAGTTTATGCATCCTTGGCGATCGTTGGTATTGACATAGACTCTAAACGAGCCCACAACAGACAGTAGTCGGTCAGCGTGGGAGGTCGGTTCGCAGCGGTAATTTCAGACATCTCTTACAATGCACCTGGTTGTAGTAAGGCAACTTCTGGCACTACCTGATACCATGTCACGTTGCACCATATGGAACAATTCTTGTAATTTTATTCATGAAGTGATGCATATTACGGCCGGCCAGCCACCATCTGGGTGATAATACGGGTATACAGATTCATCGAATGGAAATGAAATGCATCAGCAATGCTCCCAGGGACCCCAGGACAACTCACATAGGTTGTAAGAGTATCGCAAGAGACACACAGTAGGCACTTGTCTAATTGGCTGCATCCAAAACTCAGTACAACTATATTCGATACACTTCTCAAAATATATGTGACCGCATAGGCGCTGACCTCCTTAAATATGCCGCGAAGTGGCAGCAGAAATTACGATAATCTTTACCGGATGTAGCAGCACTTTAACTTGTACGGTGCGCTTGACCTGCATATTTCACGTTCAGCTACTAGTGCAGGGGGTACATGAATTAAAGACATTACTTAAGTCAAGACATAAACCTGCTTTTAGATATAACAATGCTAATGTTGACAAAACTCGGGTGGCATAAATAACGATGTTGGTTGGCATTATATGAATAATGATACGATAAAATGTGCACTATACTATATTCTCCACGTTCGTGATGTCAATGGCTATATAACACGTTTATAATAAATTAAGTAAGACGGTCAGTCATGGCCGAATTACCCATTAACGACGGTAAAGGGACAAAGACAAATGCAATTGTTTTTACCTCAAGCCTTTGCTTGTACTTGAAACTGCTCGATGACCTGTTGTTGATTTAAGCGGCTGATAAGTTGATCTGTTGTTGATTTAAGCGGCTGATAAGTTGATCTGTTGTTGATTTAAGCGGCTGATACGTTGATCCATTGGGTATTAAACAAGAGGAAACTATATATTTCGTTCCTGACTTGTCCTAGGTTTGAGTAAAGTAAATCGATGTATTATGCACTGAAAATTTGCGAGTTTTTTCTCAGCGACGAGGTCCTCAATTCATTTTGTGCCCAACACCGTTTTACAGCCTATCGGGCGTGAATGTAACAGCCATTCGTTTCCAGAACTATACTAATGTGTTTTTAAATATCTAAGATTATTAGTTATAGCGTCGATGTTCAATATATTGAACACATTGTGATCCGTTCGCCCAAACAGGTTGGCACCAAACAAGTCACCTATGGACCATGCAGTGTCGTTTGTTGGGACGCACTGCGATCTGTGGTCATTGTAGACAGTCTACGCAACTCATTAGCAGCACCATTTCCTATGCCGACTTTTATATTTATTTACATAACGAATGTCACCTTATATACTTTAGATGTGTTTATTTCAGGTAAATTCGGTGATCATCTACATGTTATTTTCTAACAAGGAGTCTTAATAACAGTCAATCTCATATCTATTTCCATACTGGCTTCAAGTTTACCACGTTCCGCCAACCTATAAGTTATTGCGACTAAAAATGTCACAGACTCCATACGCTGACTCACTAGTAGGCGACCTGTCTGCTAAAAGCTACTGTCTCTAGTAGTTTAGTAATCATGTTGATGGATGATGACAACCTGCCCCATTGTTGTATCATTAATCACATGATCTAATTTATTGTTGATCCTTAGTATTTAGATGCTTACAATTATTTACAAGGTATCAATTAAGACAAACTTGTAATAGGCCGTGTTGACTGCTACCGAGCTGTCATGGCCACCAAGAAAAAACAATGCATACCATGCGACCGATCTTCAAAGACACGTTCTAGTAAAGAAATCAACGCAGGATAACTTGCCTTCAGCAACATACACCATATTGTGCGTTAAGGGACATGACGTTATTTCATTTGTTGTCAACTAATATGAATAAACTTTTACGTGAAGGAAACGATATGTTACACCCCCCCCCCCCCCCCCACGCAAAAATAAATATCGGTTTGAGCACGTTCCGTAATAGGATTTTTCATTCAGTATTGCGTACAAATATCATGTATGACGTCATATTTCTTCACTTGTAATGCTGTTTGCTGCTATGTGCGAAGCGTGGAATGTTGTACATAGTTTAGAATACACTGAGTAGTGTGGTTTGCTAGTCACATTTCCAGCATATTGCACCACTGCGACATAACCCGCAACAACTCTTCATCCTCTGCATAGAAAACACTACCAATAGTATACCGCGAATAACTGAGGGCTAAACGCCTTATCAACTACACTGTTAAACTCGTGATCCGGATTACCTTCACACGAAAAGTGAGAAACCTTCATTTTGTTAATATGATGTGATTTAGTGAACATGGTTTGTTAACAGCAGCAACGATCAGAAATAGATAGAAACATTTATTCATCTGCTTCTAATGGCAGTTATATTGTATGTATTGATGCGCCATTATTTAACACATGTTATGGAACAACGACGAAAATGAACCTTCCTATGTCATTGGCATTGTGTAGAGTCCCTGATCAACTACCTAAATAACTTGTTTAACACAACTATTGTGCGGGTTATCATTTAACGCGTTCCATTTTCTTGCAAAGATAGGGCAGATTGAATCGGCACCAATAGTGTTTAGGGAGACACTTATCTCGCGGTGCAGCTTTTATCACATGCACACAATAGCTCCGACCGAAAAAAAAGGAATGTGCTTACGCCACTGAGTGACTCGACATTAACCCTACCTCATTATTGGTCTATGACAGACAGGTTATCCGGATCTAGTGATGAAATACCATATCATATAATATTTCTATACACTCTGATGCGATAGTTTAGGACTTCGATAGATATATCTTCGCAGATGGGTAAATGAATGACGGATGGTGTTTGCTGTTACACGACTGAATGGGTCGTGCATGTCAGCTATTACAGGACGGTACTCGCGCTCAGGTGCGGCTCGCTAGATATTCCTCGAGAATAAAGCCATACATTACAATCATCATACATTTCAATAGGTAGATAAGGCTTGTGAAAAAATAATTGAATGGTGTTTGCCAACGAAGCTGAGCCTTATTCCTTTGAACTATATCTTTGCATTGTCACTTATGAAATGATGTGGGAACTGTAGAATAAGAGCATCAAGGCTACCATTCACCACATTCACCATGGTATAGAAACTTAGTCGGAGGAAATAATCAACCTTACAGTCTATTTAATTTCTGCTTTTCGCTTGCGTCAATAGGACTGATCTCAAAGAGGAGGAATTAATTCATGATAAAACGACAGAAAGGCGCATCAAAGGGAACTTGATGGCCAATATCAGAAGGTTGCTGCCACTACAGATTACATTATATCGCCCTTTCACTTTGCTCTGGTTCATTTTATAGCGCTTGTCCGCAATAATTGCTTCGATCAACGAGCCAACCTTGAGCTTTGATGTCATGGTTAATATACCAATGGCAATATTTTCTTCACATTTAGTATATTCGAAATCTATGATCATAGTATCATTCAAACTATCGCCACTGGAACGCAATGCACTGACATAAATAGTGAACCATGTTTGGAATGGAAATTTGTTGTGTATTACCCAGCGCAAATAAATTTACAAGCTAGTTATGTTGCAATCATTCCAATTTAAGGCCACACAAGGTTGAATACATGCATATTAAGGAATGACGTTATGATTGACACGAGGCTATATATGCATGCAATCAGGAAACATTTGCAGTATTATTGCAATAAAATCCACAGCAATTCACCGACAGACGTGCCTAGACCGGGTTTCATACTGGCAATATAAGTATTTAGTGAAGCTGAAAACTGCTTATGAACTAATGAGTACAGCAGGCTTAATTAAGTTCCAGTCTAGTCATTACTAAGTGAATCCAAATCAGCTGTTTTATACACGCATGACCAGTGGGAAGCATTTATTCAGCTAGGCACAAACGGTACAAGCAGCCATTTGAATAAGCAGTTAATCTTCAATAATTGAAGATACTATAGCTTAGAACCTATGATTAAGTTTAGGATGACTTAACCAAAATTTAAATGCATTGTTGCTGCACACCTTTTTTTATGTTGATAACTGCTTTATGAGACGACTGGCTGTGTGCTGCGCTGTATAGGAGAGTAAAGAGTTTTAGGCTTGTGAATATAGCATATACAGCGATGATTCAGGAATGTACTTTACATCAACAGATATACCCTGCCATGGGTATTTGTTCACAGATGCGATACTCGAGAGTTGTCCATTAGGACTTAAGAATAATTATGGCCCTATCAAGTAACCGACACGTATTTCGGTGGCTCGACGGATAATGGGTTCGTTACTAAGGTGGCAGTGTTAGAAGCGTAACAGCAGCCCATCATCGTTACTCGATAATGGTGGCTCTACTTACAGGTGGCTTGTGCAATGAAGCAATGACATGTCTCATCATTATCAAATTATCACACTATCCGGGTGCAAGTGATATGCTGGCTCGTCATGTACTGTAATGTGCACTCCGCCAACAACTCCGCAGACAAATCATATATAGCAGAAAGAACGCGCCGATGGCGATACCTAGCAATGCTGCCTTCAGAAACAATCCTACCAGTATGCCGAATTACTACACCTGTTAACAGTAACGACAGCCTGCAGCTAACCAAGGTGCATGTATCACAGGATCTGCTTTCCAATAAAAGGGTAATATCTGCTTTGAGGGTGATTTGCGGGTTTAGCTTGTCAGGTTATATCAGTAGTTGCATCGCAACCTTATATTTATTAACGTCATTTGTTGCAGTGGTGACCTCAGCAGAATGTTGGTACGTGGTGATTTGTAATACCAAGTCTAGAAGGAACTCGATGATAAGATTGGATAGCAAGTTAATATTTGTCAATTTTATTATTACTCATGGGACTCACACGAGATGATGCATCGTGTAACAGCTGGTCTCTAACCTGGTCTATGGAGAAGCCGCCGTTATTGGTTGCTCTGCTTTATCGATAACTATCGCTTGACCTGGTATGCTAGGATATATCACAGTATTCAAATTTGAATACATTCGGACACAAGGGGAGTCCCAAGTATTGTGACAGATGTCAGATGCTTTTATAAGATGAGGTGAATGTGGTAAGTTTCTTTTCACTTCCGATATATGATACGGAGAAATACAGTAACGAGACCGAATGGATGTCTTATGACAGATTTCGGTTAATACTTAATGCCTGTCGAACCGAGCTTATCGACGGCTTGAGAAATACATATAGTCTGCGAATGGCACATTCGCGCATTGCCGACCCTAAACTGGATGATTTTCTTATAATGATAATCAAAATATCGACAGTTGTACGGAATATAGCTTTGTTGTGCCAAAAACAACTGCAACCTGGGCCTTATTGCAATATACATATTACAGATCTCTGCTGCTTAATAAATCCTTGTTGTTCCTTCAATTTCGGTCGGAGTCACCGCACATAAGATCATCTAATCGGAATGGCCATTCGTCCCCGTGACAATTTATTTGATAAAATATATATTACGTGCATGTGTGGCTGAGTACTTTAGGTGAAATGGCTTCACTTCTGGCGTTTGGCTATTTTGCAGTATCAGCGGATTACGCTCAAAAATTCAATTCCATACTCGTTGGGGTGTCGTTGGAGGTGTGACATTATGGATTACATGTTACGACGAGTAGTACGACAATCATCGTCTTGTTTGTACCTTCGTGTCTGGGTACATTTTAGTGCTGCCCAATAATATTGTTTAGAAACGCCCTCGTTGACAGGTAACAAGCACATTACTGCTCTTAACGTTTGTAGAGGGTGTTTATTTTATCCGTTTAATGGCAGGTTATACTTGATTGTCAATACTCACCATCGTCAGAATAACACAATAAACACAATGTCTGCTTTGCTGATGGTCTTTGACGATACGATGCGACATGTTCGCAAAGAATCAAACACAACTACCTGACTGCGGGATGTGTTGACTGCATCATGAGTCGCCAAGGTCACGAAGCTGGTAGAAGTAGCTGAGCTCATTACACGCAAAACATCTACAATAAAACAACACTTAATAACAGTAACATAAGCCAGACACGCTTCATAATGCAAAAAAACTATTACATTGGCCGTCAGATAAACTTCACTCTATGCAAAATGAAGGACACGATATTTGCCCAGACCAAAACTCTGCCCCCCTAACATACAAACACCCCTAAGCTTTCAAATAATACGATCATGTTGGTTGCGTTATCATGTGGTTTGTATTCCACCAGCTAGGGTCCCACTTTGAACAAGGCATTGATCAACACTCTAAATATTTTAAGCATCTAAGAGTCTTGTATCAAAAGAGTTGCCTCAGAGTAAGTACATAATTGATTTAGTTGGTTTTAAAAGAGCCATCTTACGTCACTTCATTAGGAATAAAGTTAGGCCCGGTCATTTAAAATCTCTATAGGCCTTTCGAGATATAAACCCAATATCGTACTACTATTTTATGTTTGGCTCAAATTGCATTTCATTCAAAACGATTACAATTAACGCAAATGCCTCTCAAGCACATTGTGGGTTGGCGCCGCTTAATTCACATTTGTCATTATCGATTAATGCAGCTTGACTTCGGTCTTCCTCTCACGATCATTTTCCAGTAAGGCTTAATGTCATACTAATCAGGACATTCATATTGTACATGCATTACACATAGAGAATATTAATATGCACCATAAACATATATAAGCTATGTGCATAAACTATTAATGTAAATTGAGATAAAATAAGGCAGGAACAACATACAACAATTTCGACTATCCCTTGATGTTAATCAGCATTCGTGTTTAATAATGTATGTTGGTAAGAGGATCACGCAGGTTGATGAAAAATATTTGAATGAAACTCACTGAAAGCTTCTTCATCGCTTTTGCAAAGAGATCAGTTGCAACAAAATTAGAAATAGCCAGGCACACATATTTAGTAAGCTTAGGCTCGATTCATACCGCTTTAGACAAAATAGTTTAATGCATAACACATTTGGTCATCATCAGAATCAGATAAGAGTCTCAATATTGTTTTACACATTTGGCAACGTTCGGTGCTAGGACGAGAAATGATTTATAATTTATGATTTATTAGAAAAGATAGGTAGTGATATGCATTGAACGCATCAGCACACGGCGATGTGATCCTAACACGGAACGCATATTTGTCCATATATTTATTCGAATATTGCCTTAGGTGTCACTAAGTTGGTATCTCTGCTTTAACAACTCTCAACCTAATTAATGTTAATCATGTTATCCTTTATAGTTTCAATAATAGTTCGTATCTTTATGTTATAAAGAATATAAACAAAAATGACACATTGTTTGTATTAACCGTCCAGACCAAAAACTTGCTTATTTGCAGTTAATGTACCACAGTGCTATAAGCATGCTATATAAAATTGCATCTTGCGTTAAATATTGATAGCATCCACTAACTATTGGCATTGTACGTGCTTTGCTTATATGTTGTATGTTACATATAATAGTGAGTTGTGTGTTTGCTATATTTAAAATGAGTCCGCTCAGAGGCAATATCAGCCCCTTGTGACGATATATTACGGTTAAGGTGCCAAACATGCCAGTAGTTTTATTCATCCACCATCTAAAGTCGATATTCTCTGAGGTACTTATTGTCCTCTAAGTCAATGATCTGTCAAAACCTATATTACTCTTATGCCTGGCTGGACAAACAGTCTATACTTCATCTGTGAAAAGAACTCGTCAGATAATCGGAGTTTTCTTTTTCCACGAAACTTCATTGTTCATGCAGAATCCTATTCTATAATTGACGCAGAAAGCACAAATGTTATTAGAGGTCTGCAATACATCAGACATACCACAGCCTACCAGGGAGCGGTTCTGATATATTGAGGTCCCGTATATAATTTGACACTAATATATAGCATATTATTGAGCACCAGACATTGAACTGTCATTCTTAATCAATCGCTATGGCAACTAGAGCCCGGTTTTTTTCGCGACTTGAAGAGGACACCTCAAGGTTGTTTGCATTAATGTCGATGTTATATCATGAAGGCAGATGAAATAAGATAAACATTGCAAAGAGGTACATTGGAGTGTCAGTAAATATGAATGATCTTCGAACCACACGTATCTACGTTTGTCGAACGACCAAAGGGAAAACATGCCCTTAGATAATTTAGTCTTGAAGACGAAGGTCGCTCACTGCATTGATGCGACACATTTGCTTGTTAATGGATTACAGCCATTGTTAAAGATAAAAATTGAAGGATATTGGTATAAGCTTTTACATATATAGACATCAACGTGTAAGCTGGCCTCTGCTGTAGGCTCTAGCCGGAAAATTCCGTAGCCGTAATCTCTTCAAAAATTATAGTTCATAAAGAACACGGTTATACGTTTCTTAAACCGAGTAACGTAACACCTATGCTTTAATACTTACACCGGAACTAAGATTATGATTAGGAACGGCTAAATTTTATATACGACTTCCCTCAGATAATAAGATGGTACCCATTGTGTTAAGCGCAAAGAAAAATTGCATGATATCTTTCCTAGATGAGGTAATGCAACTACTAATGTTATATATTAGTATTATGAGGTAGGATTTGACATATCACATGTCATGCCCTCTCAGTTCCTAGAAACATATATCAGGTAATGCCATTGATCATCGACACCTTGTTATCTTATAAGAAGTCTTATCAATATCTACGTTAATATATTTCCATACTCGCTTACAAGTTACCCATTTTCGCTAACTCCTAATCACGAGGCTTGGCAATCGTTCGTTAATACCAATTAATCACCCTGCCGAGTCATGGGACATTCACGCCTGCTTTGCTTATACAAACGTCCGCTAATTCAATGCTCCAGAAATGCATCCCATTCGCCCATGAAATAGCAATATTTCCTGTTACTTGGATCACCATTAGCGGTTTTTGGCAGACTTGATGTTGCGGGAAAACAAATGTAGTACGTTTCGCAAGGATTGATTAACTTTGGAGGTAATGAAGTATGCCAACTAGGCCAATCAACGTAGCGCCCTTGTTCCTTTCTTGACTACCTTATTATATATTCACATCAGAACTTTAACGCCATGTAGAACGAGCCGACATGCTCGATTTATGACGGCCATCGATGGGGACGCTTTAGATGATCATTCTGCCATAGATCACCAAGTACCCACTCGAACGTCGGCATGTTAACATGCATGAGCAGTATCACCGACAGCTATGTCGATATAACTATTGCAGCATATATTAACCTTAGATGTGGGGTTAGTTCAATGTACTAGGATTTAAACGGTTGATTTAAACGTTCTATGACTGCACAATCATTCCACCATAAAATCACCAATGCTAAAGCATTGCGAAAGCTCAGAACTTCATTCGACGAGTGGAAAACCTCCATTGATGCGCCAGTTGTTACCATTTTGTTATGTAACATCTATGTTGCCGCAAAGCGCCGGCCATCATCATCTAAAATATGTTGTTATACAGCAACTAACGATACACGGTTTGAGCCTATGCCATTGGGCGACAAATATGCCACCGCACCTCATTCTCGGTCTGAGGCAGATAGGCTATTCGGATGTTGTAATAAAATATAAAACGTGCTCATCCCGTTGTAAGACCACCACCCACGTTATAGATATGCTTGTCTGACTTGGTCAAATCTTACCATGTCTGAAGCTTTTGTAGTTTACCATATTTGGCGGTTTACCACAAAGACAATTTCTTGGTTTCGACCGAGTTTCTGCTGTGCTGTGATACTTAAGAACTTGGTTGGTTATAGAATCACAATGAGGATAAATGAATGACGGATTGGATGGGTAGCAAAAACCATGAAATGCCACGTTATTTGGGACTAAAAACTAAACGACCTAATATAACAGCCATATATTACTATCAAAATTTTCATTCATGAATGCGGCGTGCAAAAGTTTAACAACTGAATAGCTAAGCCTAACTTGTTTTAACTATATCCCTGCCTTTCCGCTTCGGCAATGGTTTGGGAATTGTGAAATACGAGTATCAAAACCACAATGCGCAACGTTTTCCTAGGCATGGCTCCTTAGTCAGAGAAGATTATCAAGCAGTTGCCAGTCTATTTAACATATTTATCGATCTAAATATACATTTTCTGCTTTTCATTAGTGTCAACGGGGCCGATCTCAAAGAGGAATAAATCCATGATAAAACACCGGAACGGCGCATCAAAAGGAACTGTACGATATCAGACGGTTGCTAACACTACAAATTATATTAAATCGCCTATTCACTGTGGTCTGGTTCATTTTATCGCTCTTGTCAGCCAAAACTGGTTCGCTAAGCGGACGAACCTTGTGCTTCGGTGTCATGGTTAATTTACCAGCGCCAGTATTTCATTCGCATGTGTCATTAATAGCGTCCCAGATTCAGAAGTGACTAGATGCAACTAGCAGTAAATAGTGGCGGCCGCGAAAAAACACATCATTTCAGGTTGCTGACCACCATTTGCACTATTAACGATATATGTCGTTTAACCCAGCTAAAGTCGATTCGACAATATGAACGATGGAAGTATTCGACCACCACATTCAAAGCTAAGCACATAACGATGCGGATTTATCTGCGTCAGTAACCTTTGGCTCCGATTACCTCCGAATAATGCCCTTGTTAATTCGTCGAATTACATGGCCCCAAAGGCAATGACGCAAAACGAGACATTGTGTAATCGGGGTCTGTCAGGCTACTGTTGAATGCGTACTTTCCTACAAGGCCCATCAAAGGATAATCGGAAATCGCTCTGTTAACTGATGCAGTACTGAGCCAGCAACCCATATTGCCTCCAAGCACTTAGCCCAGGGGCGTCTCAATAGCCCAAGAGCTATGGTCATTAGCGACCTCCGGGCAGCTGGTCCACGAAGTTTGTTTCTGCGTACCATATGATGCACAGGCCGAGGAAATGTCTGTGATATATCATACTTCAATAATTAGTCTGACGTGTACTTCATGGCGGTTTCAGAGGGATGAATCCGAATCGGTTGGTCGTAATGTCGTTTTGCACAGCAGGAACACAAACAACCTTGATATCAAAGGCTCCTCTCTTGGAATATATGAAAGCATTTGAATTCTCAGGATGTTACACTGTCTGTATTCTGCAGCTGAGTCAATATACACGTGATGCAATATATGCTGTATTGACCGTTGTATCACATGTGGGAGTAAGAAAATAACATCCATAGCGATTGTTCTGGTTCCGTGGATAACCATTTAGTTGTGTTTGAAAAGCCAGCTGGAGAGAAAATTTGTGTATGATGTCAGAAAGTAAATGCATGAAAGCCATTCAGCTCAAAACATCAGTTGACATTTTGAATTTCCGGTACACGAGCGAATATAAACAAAGCCTCAAAGGCGATCGGTCAGCCATTTGATTCTTATTTGGTCAGTATGATTCCAACGTTTATATATACCAACAATACCCAGATACCACGTTAATGTTACATGATGCCTGCAGCTTGGTTGGACAGAGCTACCGATTACCATTGATTTTCTTTAAAAATTGCATTTCCGAACGTACATTTAACCGAATTGGCCATTTTAGCGAACGTTTTTGCGCCATCTGTAAGATGCCATTTCACCGGCTGTCAGACTGGTATTTTGGTTTGTGGTATCTGCTGATCTTGACAGCGGATATGCGCCCCGGTGTCACAGTACCCTAGACGCTCCAATTGTCTTGTTGAGTAAGTTAGGGGATCCAGGATCATCGATCCCATTCGCCTTCCGACTTCATGCCCTGCAACTTACAATGTTGTGTGGTGGACTATGACACTAGCCACTAGGATGGCTAGTGTCATAGTCCATCATACAAAAATCCTGGTGGTAGTGCGATGGGGGGGGGGGGGGGGTAGGCTGTACTCTTTCATATGCGATTTTTTTTTCAAAGGTTGAAGATTGTCATTTTGCATTCGACATCCTTCAATTATATACTTGCATCCGTAATGTTACCCTTAACCTACATTTCAAAGTACTTTCATTGGACATGAATATAGCATGATCTGCTAATGTTATATATCATTCCAATACACTAAAACAGGAGTTCTTTATTACATTCCTATAAGTATGATTATGTGTTAGTCTGTTACATGATAGTTCAGTCATGAGCAGTGTCACACGTTTGCCATCAATAAGTCAGGAAAGCGATTTCAATGGTAGCTATCCAAAACAAACTGTGCTGGTTTAAGTCGACAACCAAGTTAAACAGCGGCTAGCCATAAAAAGGTTTTTGAAGTCAAAAGCCTCTTTTGTCACGGTATCTTCTACACCAGTATTGGTATTCAAATTGTTACCAAATGTTCAATGTTTGTAATCCAAACAATTCTCTAATAGAACAATCACCTCATTTGAATCTATCAGATATAGGCTATAAATGCCATGGTCATCTGTCAATTAGTCTTAACATTTGTGCATCTGGTCTAGTTGTGATAGTGGTATTAAGCATATTTGAAGCCTCAGATCACACATTAGGCCTTTTTAGGACAGTGCAGTTCCCAAGATGTAACAAACTGACTGGTTATGCATGACTTGGATGGTCACTTTGATTGGTTGCCAACCCGGACCTGCTGACATTTTGCTCAGCAGCGCTCACGATCTGGTAGTGATTAACTGCTTTACCTCCTGTTCTGGGTTTAATATTATGGACCCAGTATCTCAATTGAATCATATTGGAGATTAATATCCTCTGTGTTGGTTAATCTGCCTATTAAGGAAATTTATTTGTTCAAGATGGGCAAAAGAATCAGCTGTCCAAACATCACAATTATGCTCATCTATCTCTGCAAGATACCTCCTCATATCAAAGGGAGCAGTGTTTTGCTTTAGGGCCACTAGGCTCTTGCTTAGCGGAAAGAAATATTTTTATGTCTTATCATTTTATGACATTTGGTGATTTGAGATAAATGTATAGATGAAGATAAGAATAGTGATCAGGTCATGTGGCTTCATCTACATTACTGACAGTAATGTAGATGAAGCCACTTGACCTCCTCACTATTCTACATAATGAGTTACATTACTTCATCAATGTTATGGCTTCATCAATATTGTGGCTTCACCAATGTTGCGGCTTCACCAATATTGTGGCTTCACCAATACTGTGGCTTCAATAATATTGTGGCTTCATCAATACTGTGACTTCACCAATATTGTGGCTTCATCAATACTGTGGCTTCACCAATGTTGTGGCTTCACCAATACTGTGGCTTCACCAATATTGTGGCTTCACCAGTGTTGTGGCTTCACCAATACTGTGGCTTCACCGATATTGTGGCTTCACCAATGTTATGGCTTCACCAGTGTTGTGGCTTCACCAGTGTTGTGGCTTCACCAATATTGTATGTCACTGACCTGGGGTTCGCCTAACATGGCATCTTTTTTGTTTGGAGGGGTAGAATTTCTTGAGGCCGGTTAACATCTAAAATGGCCACCCGTCATCGAGACAGGTCAAGACGGGTGGCCATTTTAGTTAATTTCCAGCCCTGTTACTGATGACTGAACTGTAGACTTATTCTGAACATCTGGTGAATGTTTTGTCACAGAATCAACTCCAGATGAACATCAGATATGTATGTCCTCATCCTCACTTTATACTAATTTTCAGATGTGCACAATTGTAAATATGACCTCAGGTTTAGGGTGAAGAGAGCTGGCTTATGTGGATGAGACACCATTTTATCTGTGGTTAAGTGACCATGGGAGATGCCCCAAAGCCAACCCAGGGGAGCAGCCTAGCATTGAATTCTAGTATATTTATCAATGCTAAGCTCCATAGCAACCTTCCTGGTGGTCACTAGTCAATGACTGTCATCTCAGTACCCAGAGAGAGAATGTTAGTTGCCATCAGTGGTCAATAAAGGGAGGTTTACATGAATTATTGATGGATGTGCTGTTTGCTATTGGTTATATAATTGCAGTTTAAGTGCAGGCTTACAAGGTTTTTTTACCAATATTCTATTAGTTAATATTCAAATGTAGATTCAGTTTCTGCCACATGAGAGTGGATTAGTTTTTACTTCCTTTACTTCATAAGTAGAAAGTGATACAATATGGTAGAATTTAGGTGACCCTAGATAAGCAAGGGAACAGCAATCAAAGTTTAATCATCAACAAAACAAATTCATCTTCTACCTAGTCCTGACCTTAAATCCTTTAGCACATTGCCTGCAGATGCTGCTGTATTTTTCATTTTGTGACTACATGTTATTATGTGGCAAACTGAATAAAGGTGATTATTTAAAACTTAAAGATTGTTTAATCCATGTCTTAATCATGATGGGATTTATATCATCCACACTGAGAGATGAGATTCAGTTAAATTCTCAAAATAAATCTAATGTAAGGCTAGACAATGATACTCTGATGTCAAATAAACGGATAAAACATGTAATAAAGAATGCACAATGAATCAATTTGAGGTCAGTTTGACGCTCAATGTAGCAAATTGTGAATATATGCATGAACATATGCAGTTGGACACACCATTATATGACAGGCACATACTTCGTTGCCCTGTTGCTTAAACTTCTCGGCTAGTTTGTATGATTGCAGTTAATATTAAACGATACGAAAATAAATTATTGAAAGATATATTATAAGAGTGAGAACTGGGTTCATAACGCTATGTGATGCTGCCTCCACTGCCCAGTGTCATTCTGCATGCATCTAGCTGCTCAGAACTTCACGGAAGCCTGTCAACCCGATCGATTTGGGAGACACCCACAGCTTCAGTCGAAAGTTATTTGCTGTCAAATTAACATATCTTATTTGCCTTTTATTTACTATATATAAACACTTCTTCTTTCATTTTAATTGGAACAGATATAAGATTATCACCTTCTTGTTGCACCAAATGAAATTCGGTTTGACAACTTGTGCGGCATGATTGTCGCCGTGTCTCACGGAGATTAATAGTGACAGCTGTTTGGACTCTCCCGATTCAAGGGACAGACAGGGAGTGGTTAAATAACCTTAATTAAGCTGCCCAAAGCAATCGATATGTATAACAATTACAGCAATTACATCAATGATGGCAATTTGATTATCCATGAATCAGAGAATATAAACGTTAAAATACATAACCTAAGTGCATTTTTGACATGGAATCGTCCGTGCTGCAACATTAGAGACGACAATGTTCAGAATATTAAGTATCACTGGTTCTTGTTAAAACTCGCAGTTCCTAAGTATAAACTTGTATTCAAATTAACAACGGTTACGTTGAAGAACTCTCTTCCTTAAAAAGGTGACTTTAATACATATTTTCTCCGTTCCCCCGGTACACCTCCCGCTCGGCAAGGTTGCGGCAGCTTTTCGTAGAATCGCGCAAATAAATTAGCTACACATTTTTCTTCATGGCTCGTTGGATATTGTGAATGTATATTTATGAATAGCTTCTGCGCAGATCGAATTATGTATAAACAATGAGAAATCGAAAATAAGTTTCTTTCGGTTCGCGAAAGACCTAAAAACGCACAATACCTTGTGTGAGCTTTGTAACCCAAGATTGTATAAACGATGGTCTGTCAGTGGTAGGTTGGTTGGGATAATAATGGTTGGTAATGTCGGAAGGCAAAAAGGGCTGGCCGGCTCTTTTGTTTACTTAAATGGCAAATATGGTCGATAAAAAGAAACAAATGGTTGGTTATATAAAATGACCAAAATGTTTGGTTTTATAAAAGGTCCAAAATAGTTGTTTTTTGCATGACAAAACTATAGGCCAAAATGGTTGTACCATTAAGGTCATGACCTTATTGGTACAACCATTTTGGCCTATGATTTTCAAAATCTTCTGAAATAAGTTTTAAATGAAGATTATTACTGAAAACTGTACAAGGCAGATGTATAATGTTTTGCATCCGCGATATAACATAATTTGAGCTACAAAAAACGAAATACTGCAGATTTGAATATAACAATGACCTGTATTGGTTCGGCTTCCTGTTAGAAATCACGAGCTCCATCAAATTATGTTGCATTGTGGGAGTCGGCCATGTTGAGTTTTTTAACAAAGTCCGATGATGTGCCGTATTTTAGTGCTCAAACAGAACAATTAGACATAAATATATAGATATATTATATATATATATATATATATATATATATATATATATATATATATATATATATATATATATATATATATATATATATATATATATATATATATATATATATATATATATATATATATATATATATATATATATATATACTCAATTCAGGCCTGTATTGTATCGGCGGGTTTTACACTTTGTATTTTATCCAATGTGTTCCTTGTCTTTTTTTTCTCTTGCCTGGATTTATCCATTATCCGGAGCAGAGGATGCTGCCCGTACCCACGCATTCTCCAGAGCAAATGATGCTGCTCCTACCCACGCAATAAATCTCTCTGACAACAAATCACTATGATTTAGACCTGTCCTTGACATCGAGCGCTTTCCGAAAAGGCGCAGTATCGGTTTCGATGTAAACATGGGCTGCGTTCGCGCCTGGAGTGGCAATGGCCCAGCGACGATCTCCGCTTAAAGACGTAAAGTTTTGTTGCTGTCTATGTTTGGATCCGTCCCCAAGTCGTCATTAAAATGACAAACGCCACCAAGAAAACGTAACTGAAAAAGTTTTTAGCCTGTCTGGCGTCAATACTGGAATTGTAGCAGATGAACAATTCAGGGTTTGCAATCCGTGCTTGAAATTGAATAAACTCAGCAAAAGTGTTGAATTCGTCGATACCATTCACGATGCCTCTAGAGTTCTTAAGAGGAAAACGGGTATCACTAAGAGGTTTTTTATCTCCTGAGAAAAACTCGTCAACCAGTGTTATTGTTGACTCATTGGCCTACCAAAATCTCGCTGGTCCACTCATCACATCCACACCAGTCCTACACTAGGCTACAGGTAAGTTTGGTTTGTCATTTGTCATAAATCAAAGAAACTGACAATAAATCGCAATTTCGAGTCCATTTGTCATCCCAACTTCTTGTATAGCAGGAAAGGAAAAACGTGAAGCGGAGTTTGGGTTTAGACCTATTGAATTACTTCAGGAAACAGACAGCTGTTTAAAGAGCTTGTCAAGAAAATAAAACAGAGGAAGAGGTTCATATATCAATTATTATTTCAATTATCTGTTGGAAGGTTAGACAAGATACATATCTGCCAATGACACAGGATATACTTCCAATTCCATTGGCACATTTAGTTTTGCACAGATGCCTTTTCCTCCTTGATGTTCTCATGACAGTCATGTCATCCCACAAGAATACAGTCACAGAGTCATATGTGCCTGCACGTTGTACTGCATACAGTCTGCTGATGCACAAAAGGCCGAACCAGAAGTCCGACTTTAAACGACTTGTAACCTTAATGGCTGTGAAAAGAGGAGCACATGACATGGTAGTGCAGATTTTTAATATTATGTATGCATATCCATACATAATGTACCATACACTCATATATATATATATATATATATATATATATATATATATATATATATATATATATATATATATATATATATATATATATATATATATATATATATATATATATATATATATATATATATATGTTGACTATTTTTTCAGTTTATATCAAGACTGAACAAGCTTGGAGTTATTTTTGCCACCTCGTCCAAGCTCAACTTGCTAGATGAATGTGGGCAGGCCTCAGAGAGGCATATAATGGACATGTTAAAAACCGATAGCATGGTAAAAATTACAGGGGACAACCTGAATGTATTTATCAGAAGAGCACACTTTTCAAGTGACAGACCCTGTCAACACCTTTCCAATATCAAGCCTACAGTGGAAGCTTCATTTCCCAACGAGGTTTTATTGTCAAGGCCAAAGCGAATGTCACTACAGAGAGTGTGCTGCTGGCGACCGACATATTGCAAGTGGCTTTCTACAATCCTGCCCTCCCTTATCCCTCACAAGTATCCTGCTTATAGCAACTGGTGCTATCCCCTGTATAAATATGTATGTTGATTTTTCTGTATTGACAATAATTTTAGCCTGATTGTTATTGACAAATTCAATTAAAACATTCAAACCAAAATCACATCCAAAATATCAACAAGTTCACCAAAATGACCAAATGTAATTACAGAAACCATACAATGAGCTTGTCCGTAAGGAGTCGCCAGCAGTCAAGAGCACACTGTACAATAACAAGGTGTTATCGAGACGACATGATGTTACAGGGATGTCAAGGCCAACTTCAGATCACACTGGGAATACTAATAACCATAGGCTCCCAAATGCTTTTGAAACAAATGTTGGAGTTCCTTGGCATGGAAAAAAGGAATCCAGTGCCCACTGAACACAACACTGACATGAATATTGCCAATGTAACAGACGAAATGAAGAGAGCGCATAGGAAATCATTGCTCCTAGGGTTCCTAATTCACCACCGGTAGTCCAACACCAAATTGTAGGGAAAACAACCAATGGGAAAGTCTTAGTAGCACCAATGAAGTAATCAAATATGCCAGATGAGATGTTTAATTATGCGAGCCACCTGTGCCATTAGACGCTACACATAATGCAAATGGATGGCAAAGGTGAGAGACATAGACCAACTGGTGATCAATGCCTGTTTTTCTCCCATTCTAAATACAGCAAATACTTTATAGAATCAGTAGATTCATACAAATGGCCTAATGGGTGTTAAAAGGAGTGTTTGTCAATGCCAGAGGCAGTTGTTGGGCAAATGTTGGGGCGGATCTTGCCCAAGAACACCTAGTTCGAAACAGAAAAGAATTAGTGAGACGACTGGGAGCAAATAAAAGAGAAGCAGCCATCAAGCATGTCGCACATGCAGCAGACACAGTCGCCGAAATTTCAAACACTCTAGATAGATTTTTGGATATATCAAGACTTCTGGAGGCAAACATACACCTATAACATGCACCTATAAGATATCAACAAAGTTGAAGCCACCCTCAGGGAACTGCAGCCATTTACAATGAGAAATGATAGGTTATGGCCTGGATTTAGAGGCATAAAAGGGTCACCAACAGACAAGATAAACAAAGACACTTTTGAGAGACTATTATCTAGACTAGAACATTGACAGAATTTGAAAGGCTTGGTGACAAATGGAATAGGCTTTGAAGACCATGAAAATGAGTATGAATAATGTGATTAAAGATTTTGACTAAGAACAATGCATGCACAGCAGGCAATCTAAAAATTGATACAGCATTCTCAGCTTATCGGTGAGAGATCACCCTTTTAAAATCCATAGTTGGAAAGGATTATTTCGCAGAGGTATCACTCAGTGCTGCAGTAGGAAATCATGTCGGCTTTCATGCCTGCCCGTTGGCTGGATATGTCTCCAGGTTGGTAGTAAAAAAACCCGCTGATTGTGTCGACCCTCTCTTCCTACCTCCTGAAAATAGTCTGAGGGATTGTGGGGTGGCTTGACATGGATAACACGAGTCACGGATGGAGAGTCAATAGGGCTGAACTGGAAGGACCAATTAGCGACTTAAGGTAGCACACCGGCTCAGACACACGTTCTAGCGGCATATAAAGAAATGTCACTGGATATTCATCTGGACTTTGCGCCAATCTGTCACATTCAGGAATGTACACGGCCTCATACGTGTCAACTACAAATTTCTTCAATGTGTGGAGGCTACCAAAAGCCTTCCTGAACTCCCCTGGACCTGAACAACACAATATATACATTTGTTTATTCGATTATTAAGGTTCATTGATGTATGAAATACTTAAGGTATGAACATACTTGTATGATCATTTACATTGGAATATTGAATGTCTCTAGATTGGGCACATATACTTGAATCAGGCATATATCGAATGCCTATATTGTATAATCATTACTGGTAAACTGTTTTTTACTGTGCAAATATAACTGCATTAAATATATAGTACCCCACCTGACGCTACCCTACCCGATCCTACGCTGCGGCTGCCCTACTCGACGCTGCCCTTCCCGATGCTACCCTCTCCTCCCTTACCCTACCCAAGCGCAATCACCGTATTCCACGCCCAGGCCGCCGCGCTCTGGCCGCTTGTGACTGGCGAGCTAGGAGGCTAGGCATGGTGCGTCGGCACCGAGAGTAGTTAAGCTGTTTAGGAGGACAACATTGCATGTCAAAATAATGGAAATGTATGTTGATTATGTTTAACTCAACGTTATTGTACATAATTGAATAACACGCAAGTCCGGTATTAATCTTAGAACTTGGGAACGAGTTGGTCTTAAAACTTGGGTACGAGTTGGTTGACCCTATGGTGCCGTTGGCCTACCCTACACTCCCCTTCCCGATGCTACCCTACCCCCTACCCTACCCTACCCGACGCTACCCTACCCGACCCTACGCAGCCGCTGCCCTACTCGACGCTGCCCTTCCCGATCCTACCCTCCCCTCCCTTACCCTGCCCAAGCGCAACCACCGTATGCCACGCCCAGGCCGCCGCGCTCTGGCCGCTTGTGACTGGCGAGCTAGGAGGCTAGACATGGTGCGTCGGCACCGAGAGTAGTTAAGCTGTTTAGGAAGACAACATTGCATGTCAAAATAATAGAAATGTATGTTGATTATGTTTACACTCAACGTTATTGTACATAAATGAATCACACGCAAGTCCGGGTATTAAACTTAGAATTTGGGGACGAGTTGGTCTGGGGACGAGTTGGTTTGGGGACGAGTTGGTCTGGGGACGAGTTGTTTGGGGACGAGTTGGCCTGGGAACGAGTTGGTTTGGGGACGAGTTGACCCGATCCCGATAAGGAAGTACTGTACCATAAATTAATGACGCTCTTCCCGTACCCAGTTGGTAAGTTTCCAATGACATAGTGCCCATCATATATGTGTTTAGCGCACTCAATCTGACGATCTTTTATGACAATATCCGCAAAATAACAACGAACAATTTTATGAAGGTTTCTATCGAAACTATTCGACGCCATTGTTGTTTACCGAACCGCAGCGCTCACGAGAACGGTGACACTGACGCGAAATAGTTCAGAAAATAAATATATATAACAAGCGTTAAAAAGCCAAAAGTAATATTATAATTACCCATGCTAAATACTAATAATATTAGAAATATCAAAACAAATAATTAAACGACAAATAGTACACCGTACCTGAATCAAAGGACGGTGTTACAAAAAAAAAACGCAGCGGTAACCCCGTCAATCTAATTTATCAGAGAAACGAGTTGGTTATTCCAATTAATGACATCACAAGCTATATTTATACACCAGCATGGTTTCCCCAACCAGTGAGATATTCCCAAATGCCGGTTTCGTTGTTACATATGACGCATGAGACGTCTCTGAACTAGCCCAAAAGACCAACGTCAGGTTCTATTTATCAGTTTATCACCTTGTCGTGCAGCACTACCCGTACTTCGTTCGAAAGAGCTACTCTGAACTCATCATTCACGTTCGTATTTCACTCGTTAACAATAAGTGTGAGTATATAACATTCAGAGAGTAACACAAATATTTCTATGTCGTCATCTTCAAATGTCGATGTTAAAAAATTCGGTCTATGACACTGAAATCGGGCGTACTTTGATTAACGTACACAGCGTTCCTCAATCGTAGTAGTACTAGTACGTAGCCCAACAGACGATCGGGTACAAGAGGGAGCGCATGCTCCACTTGGTTCAAAAGAGCTAGTAGTCCGACCTTAGTCTTAGATGCTGTTCGCCTGATGATTAAGCTGCCAGGTCATTGCAGTGTGTCCTTATTTTAAAATAAACTTTATTTGGTTCATCTGTCATAATTGAATATCATGAAATTCCATTATTGACATCAATTGTTCGTGAAAATGCCACCCAAAATTCTAGCACTGTGAGTTCAGATATGAATTTGCTCCATTATTTAAAAAAAACCTAATAGGTTTTTCACCAATTTTAATTGACTGAATACTAAAATTTTCCATAAGTTAGTTAATATGTAAGCATAGAATCACTTAACAGTACATTATAAATGATATACAGAATTATGGTAGGGTTGGATCCCCCAGAAAGTAATATTTTTGATATTTCGGGGGACTAAGTTTTAAATTATTTAAGGGGGAAGGTGGGTACATTTTGAGGTTGGGGTGATAAAATCACCTGTTGCATTGGTTCAATTGTTTCGTCTCTATCGCAAATTCACAAGTACTTAAATAGCGCCCACCTGCGCAGCTTTTTAAAAATATGCTCGATTTGACCAAGAGGAGATGGACAATTCAATTGTTCGGTTATACATTGTCGATTTTTTTGGCCTAGATATTTCTGTGAATAACAACTTTGATGGGATTGGCTTGACAGACTGGCCAAGTCCACGTTTATTCACTGATCTAGCAGATGCTAAAGCAAAAAGTAAACAGAAGTTGATCTAATTAGCTCTAAGGCTGGGATTACTGAACCATGTATAAACCAAGTCACACGTGTGTTGTATTGCGGGATCACCTATCTTCTTCACATGAAATACATAGCACAGCGAATAATATTATTTGAGGATTTTAGTGTTACAGTCCTGATGGCCATTGCAGCCTCTGGGGTGTCAACTGAAAACCTTCAATACTAGTGTCATTCAGAAGCAGATATCCCAAATCTGCCTAACATTTAGCCATCATCTTAACGATTAATGGTCATTTGTGCTATTTTAACAAGATGTATATAGATATATGAATATTCCAAATGATCCACGTTCCTATAATTGTTTTCTTCATTCAATGTTATCATTTCGTTTACAGTCATAATGGCGGAACCTGACGCAACAGCCATGTTCCACATCAATAAGATCCGTATGAGCAACTGGGGTATTTTCCCTGGGAAAAATCTCATGGAACTTCCCGTGCAGCAAAATCTTGATCAACCAAATACGTTGAATACCGAAGATCCCGTGACTGCATTTATCGGCGCTAATAACAGTGGAAAAACGACGGTGTTATCAAGTCTGGATATGGCAGTCAACTGCTTAAAATGTACAGACATTTTTCAAATACTGCTGATTATGATAATATTTCTGATTCTGGATATATCACAGATACTGCTTCTGCTGTTGCTACAGATGCTGTTGATGAGGATATCACAGATACTGCCTCTACTGTTGCTACAGATGCTGTTGATGAGGCTATCACAGATACTGCCTCTACTGTTGCTGCAGATGCTGTTGATGAGGCTATCACAGATACTGCTTCTGCTGTTGCTACAGATGCTGTTGATGAGGATATCACAGTTACTGTCTCTGCTGCTGCTACAGATGCTGTTGAAGGTATCACAGATACGGCTGATGCAAATGCTCAGCCGCCCAGTTTGACAACAGTCTTAGATTCTCATAAAACGATCAAGGAGCCATGGTCCTTCATGAATAAGGTCAATAAGAAAGCAGAAAGCTTCTTCTCTGCAAAAATGACGGGTGAAGCTATATTTGGCTTATATTCACCTCATATCTGCGATTCTTGGAATTGGCGAGAAGACGACGGACCAGAACCATGTGTTTGCTTCATTATATACAAGCGGCATCTGTATTTGATCCGTCACACTAATGTTGGCTGTCGAATGATCGACACCGATTTGCAAGAGGAGAGTAAATATTTTGAGAGGATAGCCAAATTCAATTCCAACTGGATTAAAAGCACTAAGATTACAAAGCACTTTCGTGATATTGTCGGATGTGTTCTACCTTGGTGTGTAGTGCATGAGATGTTGATAAGTGATATTTACTCTGGCCGCTTTGTCCAGGACAATATTGAAGGAATGCGGCAAAAATCACCTGAACGCATGATTGATGACACAACAAGTCAGGAGTTTCCTCCATACAATATTCCCAGTGGGCACAAGTTTTTCGGCTTCGTCAAACATGCTATCAAAATGATGACAGTGAGGAGCCCTCCTAAAACATGCTTGGTTCTGGAGGAGCCGACGAGATGTATGCACCCGGCATTGATCCGTGAGTTCATGTTGACCCTTATTGATACATGTAGACAGAATAACATTCAAGTGATCATGTCCACACATGCCCCAACCGCTGTTGAATATCTACCACTATCCCACGTTTTCCTGTTCTCGCGATCTAAAAACACACATGCAGAAGTGCGATGCGTTGTACCACTAGGCGAAGAATCGCTTTACCCTCGACGGTGGTTCCTTCCCTGCTTGTTCGCTCGAAACTGCATTCTGGTTGAAGGTCCAAGCGACCAGCGAATAATTGAAAGGACATTGTCTATGAAGCTGAATGAAAATATCAATGAGATGACCTTGTGTTTGGATGTGGACGACGAATGTACCGACAAAGCCAAAGAACAGATATTGGAAAAAATTAAATTTCGGAATTTTTTGCGGGATTCCGTTGTTGTGGCAACAAATGGCAAAACAAACTTTCCAGACTTCTGCAAAACTCTGGTGCGCCTCTCTATCCCACATTTCATAATATGTGATGGGGACACCATATTTGGAGGTGCGGCCAGGAGCATGAGCAGCGTGAAAATGTGGGATCTTAAAAACCCCGGATGCAGAACATTTCTGAACATACTTAATGCCAAGAAATGCCTATGTCCATTTAAAATCGAGATGGCTCAAAAAGGACAACCGAAGGCCCTTGCATGTGACGGTGTTTCAAAGCCCAATCATGTTCCAGAAAATGTCGAGGATATGTGGAGAATAGCAGAGGAACACGGTATATTTGGTATCAGTCGCAAAGGCAAGTGTGATTTAGAATCCTGGCTCGGATGGAAGGAGGAAACCTTGCATGGGGGAAAGGATCACTGAGATAAGTGATTCAAAACTCACCAATATCGTGAAATTGTTGGATACAGTCAGGCTTTTCACTTATATTGAAAAATTTGCAAAACGTCTTTCTACGGACAAAATCCCAGATATAATCACACCTTCTGACGTAGCCTTATGATGTAGCCTTCAAACAAATTGTCATTAGTTGTCCCAAAGAGCAGAAAAAAGCACTTTGGTGAAAAGCATTTTCTCGTTCTGGTCCTGTACTCGCTGCCACTTGAGATTCGTATTTCTGAGACACTGCATGACAGAGAACTTCATAGTAACGCATCAGCGACATCACATAGTATTAGCAATCAAAGCCAAAATTAACCCATTGAACCAGGCATATAATGCACCGACTGTGTACCCCTCGACATATATACGAAAGAGACAAGATACCACACCTGCTCAGTTATCAGCAATCATCCTAGAGCAGGGTCGGTTAACGAAGCGTGCGATGGATGCTGTCCCTATCCTAGATGAGAGAGGAGCCACCCATCAACTGCCTGCCTCGTACGGCGAAATTGAAATCTTCGAAATGCCACCTATTTCAAAAGCAGGTTCACTATTTAGGTCATATTCTGTCACGACATGGGCTGTCTACAGATCCAGCTAAAACAGATGCGATTCGGAATTGGGAGGTGTCATAAGGACGATGGAAATCATTAAACAACGATTCTATTGGCCAGGTTGTAAGAAGGTCATACAGGAGTGGTATCGGACCCGCATTCAATGTTCACGACTGAAAGAACCACGCCACAAGATACGAGCTCAGATGCAAACATCAATTAGTCATTCACCTTTAGACCGAATAGCTATGGACATATTTGGCCCATTACCCTGCTCCAAGAATGGCAATAAATACATCCTAGTCATTGGGGATTACTTCTCGAAGTGGATAGAAGCCTTACCATTGCCTAACCAAGAAGCAATAACGGTTGCTAAAGCATTCGTCCGAGAATTTGTGGCTCGCTATGGGGTACCCAGAGAGCTTCATACGGACCAAGGGACCAATATTGAATCGGAATTGTTCAAAAACATCTGCCAGCTATTAGGTATCAGGAAGACTAGGACAACACCATTTCACCCATGTCGCTTAGAAAATATGTGACCGCAAACACAGGACGATTGGGATGAGCATCTTTTATTGCTAATGCTGGCCTATCATGCTATACCCCACTCCACCACTAATGTTTCCCCCAACAAAGTCATGTTTGGTCGTGAAGTTACGCTTTCCATAGATGCCATATATGGACAGCCTCCCCCGCAAACTAGCCAAAGACACTGAAGACATATTCCGCATCATGCGGCAGCAGCTATCAAAAGCAGCTGAAAGGCAGAAAACCGGGTATGACACAAAATCAGACCACCCTCCACCGCATTAGCGATTCCACCACCCGCAAGTCTCCTTCACGGCAGTGAAGACCTAGTGGCCCCGACAGCAGCAAGTCTGCTTCACGGGAGTGAAACCAAATGACACCACCACCCACGAGCGGCCGTCGTTATCACCACCACCAGCCGTCTCCTGTACGGGATTGAAGAGGACAGCAAGAAGAGGAGGGGGGCCAGTTCATGGCTCCTCACACAGTCAAATACAAGAGCCAGCTACCGAGTAGCCCTGCTACCCGCCAATCTCAAATAGCCAGCTCCACGAAGGGGTGCTCCTATATAGTCTCGAACCATAATATACCAACTCTGCATAGCCGTCGAATATATGGTCAAATAAATATCGCTTGTTATACCAACCAGGTGTCTTCTTTGGGGGCAACCCTCGAGTCGTTTACAATATGTAAACTGTGATCCACCTTAATTGATATAATTTTTTATATTTGTTTTTGTTTTTATTTGCCAATACTGTTTATTATCATAATCGTTAAATTAAACAGCTTAATGTATCAACGCTATGGAGCTGTCTAGGATAAGGATAGTGAACTTTATAAATTTATGTAGATATATAATATACTCGCACCAAAGTATAGCTATATTACATTGTAAGATGAGGTATTAATTTGGTGAGTAACCACACGCGTCGCAAGATCCATCAACAGGAGCCAATGTCAGGAAGCAATGAGCTCTACCCCGGGAAAGGCGTTGCCAGTTTACCATGTCATAGGGTCAAGGAACCCTTCACATACTCTCTCAGTAGCCGCAGCGAGGCGTGTGCGTGCTAAGCAGCATCTGTTATATTACCTTTGCTTTTCAGTTGATGTAAATTGCTATATCAGATCAGGCGTCTGATCGCAACGAATCAGTGCCTGAATATTTGAACCATTCTGTGGTAGTTAAGTGATCTTCGTTCTCGGTGGTCTGTGATTGTTTTTGGTGTGTGTGTGTTGCTTTCTTGTGTGCAGAAGCATAAATATGACAAATGTTTTCCTAGTGGTGTTGTTAGTACTGTAGATATACCTTCCACCATCGATACAGGGCGCACAACTGTACGTTTGCGGAACACCTAGCGATAATCATCCCAGATGGCCTGGTTGTTTAGTGTAACTATTTGAACTTGCATAAGACTCTTCCCCCTTCTCAGTCGGACGCGTCACCTTACACTGACCGTATTTTTTTCACCGGGACCTTTTTCTCGAATTCACTGAGTCCACATCCGTCATAGCCCGGTGTGATATCTTGCCTTAACATACACTGATGCCCCGCTGTAAGGAATGTGATATTTCCTCATAAGTATGTTCTTTGTGCTGCTTTTAAGCATAAGGATTTTATATATGAAGCAAGATGGATGCTTGATCTTGCTGGCAATGCAAGCGATGCACCCTGTCATCGGTAACATGAATGTATACCCAATCTAAACGCAGGGCTCAGTTTCATTGGTCGACTCCATCTGGTGCCATTATTGTGTTGAGACACGCAAGAAGAAAGCCCCAGGTATGGGTTCTGGCGCGCCTTTAATTCAACCAACGGGCGCCAGATCTGCTTATACTGGGTTTTCAATTGCTGGGTTTTCAAGGTGAACCCCAACAGGGCTACGCGGCTTGCTCGTGCGAGTGGTGGGTCAAATAGCGAAATGGGATTTTATCAGACTTTTTCGTTAAGCTTAACTTCAGTTGTGACCCAACAGCTATTGGTTCAGCGCGCAACTGTCGATAATAAAGGCAGTCGATGGTGCCGTTTATAGGTCCCGCTTTACGAGTGGTTACTCCAATACCCGGGTTCACTTAATAGCGAAATTCAGTAAGGATTTTGACAAAACTATCTTATTTCAGCTCCAAAAAATGCTCTCGTTGGCTTAACTTCACCGTTATATAAAATTCGGCGATTAACGTCAATTGTTATTGTACTATTGTAACAGCGCCCAATATCGCGGTTTAGAAAGTTTATGACAAACACAGCTGTATTACAATACGTTGATTTAAATTCCACCGCCATATGCAATCGATACCTGAATAGACAAACAAAATTGCAGCTTTTTCCCACTTAAAAATAAGCAGTTTTGATCGTTACCGCGCAAAAAACTTCATTGAAACGGATGGTCGAATTTAACCGCTATACGGTAAGGGAGGTAGAGGTGCATCATAATGTTCTTAGTAACGGGGCTTCGTCAACTAAGAGCAGAGAGCGGATTGCCTCTAAACTTCTCCTTAAATAAACAAGGTCACGTGACCACGCGGTTTTCAATGCGAAATGTTAAAATCATAATAATAAATGCATGGACATAAACATACTATACAAGTTACACATTCTATAATAACACAGTAACCATCAATAAACGCAGGAAACATCAATATGCGCAGGAAACATCAATATACTTAGGAAACATCAATATTAAAGTACATTAATTGGCAAGTGCAACAAATGAACAAAATATCTAACCCCTCATTCACTGCGCTAGTCAGGCCTCCCACCTAGAGCGGGAGGCAGCTTGGCGCGAAAACCTGCTTCTGCCACGCAATTACAGGGCCGAATGGCGGGTCGGATTCACCCGCCAATGGGCCCGACTCTGCGCTGGTAAATAAAGTGACCATAAGTTGTCCATGTCGTTTGTGCCTATCTACCGCCTTGAGTCAAACGGGGAGAGTGACACTATGTTGACGTTTGAGTCGCAGGTGGGGTTTTCGTCACGATTTGATTTTGTTGATTTTGTTTCCCCTTTTGAACTAAGAAAAGAGTAGAGTAATGACGTCCCACAACACACGCGCCCGAGAGGCCCAAGCCGACTATACTGAGATCCACGACCAAGCCCCACCGCCCTACCCACGCACGAAGGTCGCCCTTGCAGCACTCGAAAAGAAAAACGCATTCGATAGGACGTACAAGAAGATCTATGCAAGAATCCCCAAGATAGACGACGAACCAATCCAACCACCTCCCCCGACCCCACAACCACGTCTCTGGTCTGAGGTGGTGAAAGCGCCGGCTCCACGTCCAAGGTCAGCCTCCATAAAACCAATTCCACGTCCAAGGGCAGCCACCAGACTGGTCCCAACCCCCCGCCGAACCACCACGCGACCCAAACCGGTCCCCCACCCCCCCCCCCCCCCCCCCGCCTCAACTTCACAAGAACCAAGCGGGCCATCAAGAACCAACTGCGAGGATGAGTCATGAACGTCCCCAAGGCTCACCCCTTCGCCTCAGACCTCCTGATCTTCCAGAAAGGCGTGTGACCGAAAATGCGCAGAGTTCTAGCCGAGGAGCTGAATATCTTAGGCGGCCTCAAGACCCAATTCGCAATTAAGGTAAGCCTCTACAAGACCGATAAAGATGGTGCCATGGAGTATGTCGAGCCAGTCCTACGAAATAAGCCGCCTCATAGACATTGACCCCGTGGTGGACCAAGCCACCCCTCAAATTCAAGAGATGCTGGAGAAATGGACAACCAAGGTTCCGGATGGGTCTTCGAGACGGTAAAAACCATCTGGGTAGACATCGCCAAGTATCAACCACTCAAAGGCGGCTCCTACCTCACGCCACCACCACCAGTAGGAAACAAGGGGGCCATCATAAACGTGCAGAACCGGGATGACCATTGCATACTATGGTCCCTCGACGCGGCCATCCACCCAGTTGCCCAGAACCCACATCCAGCCTCAAACTATAACATACAGTGGCTCCTAGATATGCTAGAAGTCTCAGGTGTGGCGTACCCCACCCCGGTTCCCCACGCCGAACAAATCGAAAAGGTTCTCGACCAAGGCCTAAACATATTTGGTTTGGATGGGAAAGCCGTCACGGTTCACTGGATCAGCAAGCACCCCAGCAACTGCATAAACAGGGGTCGGCCAAACAGCTGTGCGGGTAGACATGCCAGAGGAGGGTAAAAACACATCCTTTCCTTCCAGAACTGGCAAAAGCAACTTCAGGCCCCCTACGTCATCTACACAGACTTCGAGGCGCTCACAGTAAAGCTCCCAGGGCCAGCCCTCAATCAAGAAAGAGTAACACCCAGAAGACCCAGGAACACCAGGGCTGTGGGTACGGCTACTTAGTAGTCCAATGCGATGGGAAGACCTCACCCCCAGTCATCTACAGGGGAAGCGACGCTGTGGAGAAGTTCCTCAAGGCCCTACAGCAAGAGGAGAAAAAGATCAAATAGGTTCCCTCCAAGCCAGTCTCCATGCGAATGACCCGAGACGACCAAAGAGTCCACAAGACCGCAACCCAATGCCACGTCTGAAGCAAACCACTAAGAAACGACCGGGTCCGTGACCACTGCCACGTAACCGGCAAGTACAGAGGGCCAGCCCAGAACGCCTGCAACCTGAAGTGGTTGAGCCCCAAGACAATCCCCCCATCCCCGTGGTCTTCCACAACCTCCGGGGCTATGACTCCCATCTCCTAGGGCATAAGCAAGGTAGAGGGAGACATCAAACTGTATACCCAATAATATGGAGAAGTACATATCCCTATCCCTCGGACAGCTCCGCTTCATAGACAGTGCACAGTTCCTCCTGGCCTCCCTCGACAAGCTGGTCTCAGCCAACAGCCCAGACGCCTTCACCGTGACGGCAGAGTATGAAGCAGACCAGACAAAGCGAGGGTTACTATTGCGCAAGGGGATCTTCCCCTACGAGTTCATGGACAGCTGGAATAAGTTTGAATCTCCCCTCCCGCCCATCCAAGACTTCTACAGCAAGCTCTCGCAGCAGGGCATATCAGCCACAGACTACGCCCACGAGCAAAAGGTCTGGAGCACGTTCGATTTCAAGAACATGGGCTACTACCACGACCTCTACCTCCGTACAGACGTCCTCCTCCTGGCCAAGGTGTTTGAAACCTTCAGGAAGACCAGCCTAAAGCAGTACGGCCTGGACCCAGCCCACTATTATACCAGTCCAGGCCTCTCGTGGGACGCTCTACTCAAGAGCACAGGGGTAAAGCTCGAACTCCTCACCGACTACGACAAACACCTCTTCATCGAGAAGGGTCTGCGTGGAGGAATAAGTATGGTCTTGCAGCGCCACGCCAAGGCGAACAACCCCTACGTAGGAGACTTCGACCAGGAGAAGCCCACAAGCTATATTCAGTACCTCGACGCCAACCACCTCTATGGATTGGCAATGAGCCAGGCCCTACCGACCTCGAACATTGAATGGGTGGACCGGCCAGAGTCGCTCTCCAGAATAGTCCGCACCCACTCCGATGACGCCGAGACCGGGTACATCCTTGAAGTCGACCTGGAGTATCCAGCCGAGCTTCACAACGACCACAACGACAACTCCTTGGCCCCAGAGCGGCTCCTAGTCCAGAACGGGTGGCTCTCAGACTACCAGAGAAACCTCCTTGACAAATACAGCGGCCAGGGGGTCGAGAAGCTGGTCCTGAACCTGAGAAACAAGGAGAAGTACGTACTCCACTACAGGAACCTCAAACTGTATCCTGCCCTGGGGATGAGGCTGACCAAGATTCACCGCGGCCTATCCTTCACCCAAAGCCCCTGGATGGAGCCCTACATCTGGAAGAACACAGATCTCCGCAAGGCCGCATCCAGCGACTTTGAGAAGGACCTCTACAAACTAATGAACAACTCCGTTTTTTTTTGGCAAGACCATGGAGAACCTCCGCAAGCCGGTTGACGTGAAGCTGGTCCGAGCCGCAGAAGGCAACAATATAAGAAAGCTAATCTCCATCCCCGCCTTCGCTTGCCAGAAAATATTTGACGACGACCTGGCCGCCATCTACATCCACAAGGCCCACCTGGTCCTCAACCGACCAGTCTACGTGGAGATGTGCATACTCGATCTGTTTTGGTGTGTTGCTTTCTTGGGCGCAGAAGCATAAATATGACAAATGTTTTCCTAGTGGTGTTGTTAGTACTGTAGATATACCTTCCACCATCGATACAGGCGCACAAATGTACGTTTGTGGAACACCTAGCGATAATCATCCCAGATGGCCCTGGTTGTTAGTGTAACTATTTGAACTTGCATAAAACTCTTCCCCCTTCTCAGCCGGACGCGTCACCTGACACTGACCGTATTTTTTTCACCGGGACCTTTTTCTCGAATTCACATCCGTCATGGCCGGTGTGATATCTTGCCTTAACATACACTGATGCCCCGCTGTAAGGAATGTGATATTTCCTCATAAGTATGTTCTTTGTGTTGCTTTTAAGCATAAGGATTTTATATATGAAGCAAGATGGATGCTTGATCTTGCTGGCAACGCAAGCGCTGTCACCCACATGTTTGGCCAATCTAAAGCATCAGTTTCATTGGTCGACTCCATCTGGTGCCATTATTGTGTTGAGACACGCAAGAAGAAAGCCCCAGGTATGGGTTCTGGCGCGCCTTATTTAATTCAACCAACGGGCGCCAGATCTGCTTATACTGGGTTTTCAATTGCTGCTCCTTGTCACTTTTCTTGGTTTTCAAGGTGAACCCCAACAGGGCTACGCGGCTTATAAGCTATTGTAGCGTGCGAGTGGTAGGGTTCAAATAGCGAAATAGGATATTTATCAGACTTTCCGTTAGCTTAACTTCAGTTATGATTCGGCCACAGCTATTGGTTCAGCGCAACTGGCGATAATACAAGGCAGTCGATGGTGCCGTTTATAGGTCCCGCTTTACCTGGTTACCGCGCAAAACTTCATTGAAACGGATGGTCGAATTTAACCGCTATACGGTAAGGGAGGTAGAGGTGCATCATAATGTTCTTAGTAACGGGGCTTTGTCAACTAAGAGCAGAGAGCGGATTGGCTCTAAACTTCTCCTTAAATAAACAAGGTCACGTGACCACGCGGTTTTCAATGCGAAATGTTAAAATAATAATAAATGCATGGACATAAACATACTATACAAGTTACACATTCTATAATAACACAGTAACCATCAATAAACGCAGGAAACATCAATATGCGCAGGAAACATCAATATACTTAGGAAACATCAATATTAAAGTACATTAATTGGCAAGTGCAACAAATGAACAAAATATCTAACCCCTCATTCACTGCGCTAGTCAGGCCTCCCATCTAGAGCGGGTGGCAGCTTGGCGCGAAAACCTGCTTCTGCCACGCAATTACAGGGCCGAATGGCGGGTCGGATTCACCCGCCAATGGGCCCGACTCTGCGCTGGTAAATAAAGTGACCATAAGTTGTCCACGTCGTTTGTGCCTATCTACCGCCTTGAGTCAAACGGGGAGAGTGACACTATGTTGACGTTTGAGTCGCAGGTGGTGTTTTCGTCACGATTTGATTTTGTTGATTTTGTTTCCCCTTTTGAACTAAGAAAAGAGTAGAGTAATGACGTCCCACAACACACGCGCCCGAAAGGCCCAAGCCGACTATACTGAGATCCACGACCAAGCCCCACCGCCTTACCCACGCACGAAGGTCGCCCTTGCAGCACTCGAAAAGAAAAACGCATTCGATAGGACGTACAAGAAGATCTATGCAAGAATCCCCAAGATAGACGACGAACCAATCCAACCACCTCCCCCGACCCCACAACCACGTCTCTGGTCTGAGGTGGTGAAAGCGCCGGCTCCACGTCCAAGGTCAGCCTCCATAAAACCAATTCCACGTCCAAGGGCAGCCACCAGACTGGTCCCAACCCCCCGCCGAACCACCACGCGACCCAAACCACCCCCCCCCCCCCCGCCTCAACTTCACAAGAACCAAGCGGGCCATCAAGAACCAACTGCGAGGATGAGTCATGAACGTCCCCAAGGCTCACCCCTTCGCCTCAGACCTCCTGATCTTCCAGAAAGGCGTGTGACCGAAAATGTGCAGAGTTCTAGCCGAGGAGCTGAATATCTTAGGCGGCCTCAAGACCCAATTCGCAATTAAGGTAAGCCTCTACAAGACCGATAAAGATGGTGCCATGGAGTATGTCGAGCCAGTCCTACGAAATAAGCCGCCTCATAGACATTGACCCCGTGGTAGACCAAGCCACCCCTCAAATTCAAGAGATGCTGGAGAAATGGACAACCAAGGTTCCGGATGGGTCTTCGAGACGGTAAAAACCATCTGGGTAGACATCGCCAAGTATCAACCACTCAAAGGCGGCTCCTACCTCACGCCACCACCACCAGTAGGAAACAAGGGGGCCACCATAAACGTACAGGACCTGGATGACCATTGCATACTATGGTCCATCGACGCAGCCCTCCACCCAGTTGCCCAGAACCCACATCCAGCCTCAAACTATAACATACAGTGGCTCCTAGATATGCTAGAAGGCTCAGGTGTGGCGTACCCCACCCTGGTTCCCCACGCTGAAAAAATCGAAAAGGTTCTCGACCAAGGCCTAAACATATTTGGTTTGGATGGGAAAGACGTCATGGTTCACTGGATTAGCAAGCACTCCGGCAACTGCATAAACAGGGGTCGGCCAAACAGCTGTGCGGGTAGACATGCCAGAGGAGAGGAAAAACATCCTTTCCTTCCAGAACTGGCAAAAGCAACTTCAGGCCCCCTACGTCATCTACACAGACTTCGAGGCGCTCACAGTAAAGCTCCCAGGGCCAGCCCTCAATCCAGAAAAGAGTAACACCCAGAAGACCCAGGTACACCAGGGCTGCGGGTACGGCTACTTAGCAGTCCCATGCGATGGGAAGACCTCACCCCCAGTCATCTACAGGGGAAGCGACGCTGTGGAGAAGTTCCTCAAGGCCCTACAGCAAGAGGAGAAAAAGATCAAATAGGTTCCCTCCAAGCCAGTCTCCATGCGAATGACCCGAGACGACCAAAGAGTCCACAAGACCGCAACCCAATGCCACGTCTGAAGCAAACCACTAAGAAACGACCGGGTCCGTGACCACTGCCACGTAACCGGCAAGTACAGAGGGCCAGCCCAGAACGCCTGCAACCTGAAGTTTAGGTTGAGCCCCAAGACAATCCCCATCCCCGTGGTCTTCCACAACCTCCGGGGCTATGACTCCCATCTCCTAGGGCATAAGCAAGGTAGAGGGAGACATCAACTGTATACCCAATAATATGGAGAAGTACATATCCCTATCCCTCGGACAGCTCCGCTTCATAGACAGTGCACAGTTCCTCCTGGCCTCCCTCGACAAGCTGGTCTCAGCCAACAGCCCAGACGCCTTCACCGTGACGGCAGAGTATGAAGCAGACCAGACAAAGCGAGGGTTACTATTGCGCAAGGGGATCTTCCCCTACGAGTTCATGGACAGCTGGAATAAGTTTGAATCTCCCCTCCCGCCCATCCAAGACTTCTACAGCAAGCTCTCGCAGCAGGGCATATCAGCCACAGACTACGCCCACGAGCAAAAGGTCTGGAGCACGTTCGATTTCAAGAACATGGGCTACTACCACGACCTCTACCTCCGTACAGACGTCCTCCTCCTGGCCAAGGTGTTTGAAACCTTCAGGAAGACCAGCCTAAAGCAGTACGGCCTGGACCCAGCCCACTATTATACCAGTCCAGGCCTCTCGTGGGACGCTCTACTCAAGAGCACAGGGGTAAAGCTCGAACTCCTCACCGACTACGACAAACACCTCTTCATCGAGAAGGGTCTGCGTGGAGGAATAAGTATGGTCTTGCAGCGCCACGCCAAGGCGAACAACCCCTACGTAGGAGACTTCGACCAGGAGAAGCCCACAAGCTATATTCAGTACCTCGACGCCAACCACCTCTATGGATTGGCAATGAGCCAGGCCCTACCGACCTCGAACATTGAATGGGTGGACCGGCCAGAGTCGCTCTCCAGAATAGTCCGCACCCACTCCGATGACGCCGAGACCGGGTACATCCTTGAAGTCGACCTGGAGTATCCAGCCGAGCTTCACAACGACCACAACGACAACTCCTTGGCCCCAGAGCGGCTCCTAGTCCAGAACGGGTGGCTCTCAGACTACCAGAGAAACCTCCTTGACAAATACAGCGGCCAGGGGGTCGAGAAGCTGGTCCTGAACCTGAGAAACAAGGAGAAGTACGTACTCCACTACAGGAACCTCAAACTGTATCCTGCCCTGGGGATGAGGCTGACCAAGATTCACCGCGGCCTATCCTTCACCCAAAGCCCCTGGATGGAGCCCTACATCTGGAAGAACACAGATCTCCGCAAGGCCGCATCCAGCGACTTTGAGAAGGACCTCTACAAACTAATGAACAACTCCGTTTTTGGCAAGACCATGGAGAACCTCCGCAAGCCGGTTGACGTGAAGCTGGTCCGAGCCGCAGAAGGCAACAATATAAGAAAGCTAATCTCCATCCCCGCCTTCGCTTGCCAGAAAATATTTGACGACGACCTGGCCGCCATCTACATCCACAAGGCCCACCTGGTCCTCAACCGACCAGTCTACGTGGAGATGTGCATACTCGATCTGTCCAAGCACCTCATGTACAACTTCTACTGCAACACCATAAAGCCCTAGTACGGCCGGGGGGTCAACCTACTCTACACCGACACTGAAGATCTGCACACCAGACATCTACGCCGACGTGAAAAAAGACAGTGACCTTTTCGACACCAGCAACTACGACCCAGCCCACCCGCTCACCCGGTCATCCACCTTCTCACTTAAGCAGGCTATAGTGAGGCTGGGGGTGGCCTTCCTGAGCTGAGAGGGTACAGAGCGTAAAGGAGTGGTTTTCCTAGCCCAAGGGGGGTTGGGTGTGGGGGTGTCACCACCATCTATGACTGGGGCAGCCGGCAGACTTTAGAGCTTTGTCTTCCTAGCTCGAGAAGGTTTATCTAGCACGTCTTCCTCAGTCTCAACGTAAGTCGCCAACCGGGCCTTCCTGCTACCCGGTTCACTGGCCTCAAGCCTCTTCTTCTCACGAAGGCGCTTGTGGTTGACAATCCATACACAGCCCTGGGTTATTTGTTATGCCCTTCTGGCCCTCTGCACAAAGCCGATTTACGATCTCCTGTTTAATCTTAAACCTGTGCATTGCACAAAAGTCAAACTTACAGGGCCTGTCACAAGGGTCTCTCTTTCTGAGTAGAATCAAGGGGCACTTTCCAGTTGCTTCCATTATTACCTTCCTCCCTTTTGTCTAATTGGTAATACCGTCTGGTGCCAGCTGGGTATCAGACGGCACCACAAGCAGCTCCTCCTTTACAAAGCCACGGAGCAGTCCATCCAACAAATAGTATAGTATAGGCTCACCAGATTTAGTGACAGAGCGTCCAATCTGGTAAACATGGAGTGACCACACAGGGTCAGTGGCCCGCCGCCAGTGGTCTTGCTCAACCTCACCAGGCTGGTAGAGGTAGCGAACGCCAACATCAGAGGTAAGCTTTTGCAATTTGACCCCTAGCGGGCGCCCTGGTACGACTGAAGAGGGCTTTTGTGCAACTCATTTTGCCTTTATAGCATCTTAAGGTTTTTTTCCAGTCAAGCGGGTCACCTCATTAAATATCTCAGAGACTACAGCCTGCAGCCGAGTAACCCACTCAGTCGATCGTTTCCCAGTATTCCTTAACTGTACGGCAAACTGATGTCCAAAGAGCAGCTCAGCAAGTGTTCGGTTAAAGCGTTCTACTATAGCCTGGTCTCGATGGATATTCACACGGCCGCACCTGACTGATACTCCATGTTTTGCTAGCAGCTGATTCACTGCTCCCATAAACTCTCGTCTGCGGTCCACCTGAAGCAGTTAAGGCCACCCCAGCGGTCCTCGTTTGCAAATCTTTTCAAGCGCACCTGCTACCTCTTTAGCCTCCTTTGTAGTCAATGGCTCTGGTGCCATGTAGCGCGAGGCCACATCCACCCCAGTTAGGTCATACTTATAAGTCCGGCGCTTTACAACGTCATGAGGAAGAAATAAGAGATCAGCTTGGTGAACCTCATTAGGAACAGGGACATCAAATTTTGGTCTGGGAATGTGTTTTGGCACTGGCAGGTAGATTTGCCATATAGCTTGCTTTGTTAGCCACCCCCTGGCAATTTCCTCAGAAACACTTGCTACTGTTGCAAGCTTCTTGATAGCTGTAATGCCTTTCCAGTAGCCCTTAGGACTATAGTAGATATTTTGCATGCGACGATCCATACAAAGTAAACACCCGAATCTCCAAATGACCTACTTAAGCAAGCCTGTAGGCAACCAGCCCAGTCGCAGCCATACCCAGTATCATGAACGCCACCTCACGCCCTTTTTGACCATCTGAGGGCTCCTAGAAGTCGGAATGCTGTGGCTCAGAGTCCCGCTTGTCAACGGATTTACCCGTCAAGATGTAGTACTCACGCCTAATCTCGTCCACATCCCGAAAAGTATGCTCGGCATGTCCCTGGCGGCGCAGTTGCTCATGGGTGAAGTCGAAACGCTCAGTTCGCTTCTTGGCCCATGCTGCCTGAGTAGATTGAAGCTGCTCGATAGACATATCATGGCGCTTACGTTCCGCATCCACTTGGCTGCTTCGTAATTTAGAGAATAAAAAGTTGCTCCCAGAGAATGCAAGGGCGTTAACAAGAGGACCTCCAACAAGTAGCGCAATTGTGGCCATTACTTTAGTATATCAACAGGTGTAATCCCTTGTTTAATTAGCATATTTTTTGTAGCCATGCCTAGTGATACATCGGCAACAGCCATAGCCAGGACCCGTGGGGTGAAAATCAAGACGTGGAGTCCCGCCACACAGAAGCATCTTAGCAAGCTTGGCATAACCTATTGATATACTGGAAACAACTGCACCGTGGTACAGCGCGTTGACGAGCATTTTTCCATCAGTAATTGGTGTTGTCATCTTATTCCATGTAAAACAGATAATTTAAATGCCGCCCCAGACTGAGTCAAACCCATCTGCCGATTTTCAGACTGTAGCGCGGACTAAGTCTCTCGAAGCTCTCTCAGAAGCCTATCTTGATTAGCTTTTCGAGCCACAGCGCCCTTTTGGCCTGGCTCAACCTTTTTAGCGTCTTTTGTAGGTCTCTCCTACGGCGCAGGTTGAGGTTGAGGTGCAGGCTGATCACTAGTCACCGCCGCTATCTCTTGATTTGCGTTCTCCAAGTTACCTAACTAATTTTGCTCCTCCAATTTACAGCACCCAGGCAGGTCCTCGGCAGGAGGGGTGTCGGCCGGCCGGTCCTGGATTTTCACAGTACTTGGCAGTTGTTAAGGCCGCAGTAAGCGGTGCCAACATCATACCATACCGATGATAAAAATCACATGTGGCAGCTCTTAGCGCGTGTCCAACAAACGGGTCAGTGTTGAGGTCCGTAATCATATTTGGCTGATGTTCTGGGGGGATTGGCAGAAACATACAAGCAACGCCAGAAAACAGTTGGAGAACTGACTGCCCTAGAGTCCGCGTCATGGCGGTGCCCAACCAAGCTTCACATTTCGCATAGAGCATCGGACATTGGTTCAATCTTTGCGGTCGACATGTGCTGATCGCCGAGGTACTGCCGGCCCTGACCCCCCGCTATCATGGCAGCAAGCCTATCTCTCTTATGCGACATTTCCGCACTGGGTTCCGCTCACTCAACCTTGCTGACACCCAGGACAACCTCGGCTTCCTGTTCAAGGAGTTGATCAATAATGGCATCAGGATCCATGAATATACGTACACACCTTCGAAGTCTAATATATTGCACCACCCCAAAGATTAAGATACCTTAACAGGCTGTGGCTGGGCGCGACCCAGGTTTGCACAACGCTGCGGTTATCATCAGTTGAGTTCAGCAGCCAACAACAGCCCGGTCACCGTTGCCAGGCCTACATCATTTCAATTGAAGGCATATGCAGTAGGTTGATCAGTCTTCAGCAACAGTTTCACTTGCTTGGTCTTTGCTAGCAGCTGGCGTACCCAGACGCGTTCCTCCCTTGTCGAGATTACATCATTCTCACGTAAGGCTTCTTCAAACGAGTCCCGGTCCTTGGTGTGGAAAAGTACCATCCAGCGGGTCTGTTCACGCAAATCCTTCAGAACGGAGTTATACTTTTGGGTGAGGACACAGACTCTTTGTTGTACATGCCGACCGCTAAAGGCCAGCTCGGACAAAATATCTTTCTTCTTGGTTTTGTCCTTTGTTGCCGAACAATCATCGATGATGTAGAGGGTAGGCTCGCCCATGAAGCAGTGGTAAAAGGCCCTCAAGTGATCATGGAGCCGCTCCCCTGGATCAATGACGTAGACCTCCGAATCATTCTACACCCATAACCGCGACTGATAGGCCTCGTTGAAACGTATGGTAGGGCAGAGGATTATAACATGCTCGAAGGCACCGAAGAAGGGCCCTTGGAGGAGGTCGAGGATGAATGCGGTTTTCCCACATCCTGTCTGCCCACAAACAATAGCCGAACAGGAACCGTCTGGAAATGTAAACTCAGTTTTCGGTTTCATCAAAACCTTGTTAGTAGACTGCGCTGACGAACCTGCCATCTTTAATGTGAAGCTGTGCATCCATAACAATATACATATAGACGTTCAATGCGCCGGCCGCCTCTGCCTTTTTTGTGATCTGAATGGTGACACCCTCAGACGTATTCTCCACGGCCCTGCCACTAGCGTGCAGCTGGTCGTCATCACTCGTCCTTAAGTCGATCCACAGAGCATACTTACTGGTTAGATACTCTCCTAGGGAAACGTCCGACAAGGCCAAGTCTTTTACTGCTATTGCTACACTGGGGTCTCTTTTACTTGTTGCTGCAAAGGCCTTCTTCACCTCATCCCACTGCTGGTAGCCACGCATGCCCTGTGCATAGAGATGGTTGGCGAGGCTGACTCCCTGCAAAATGCTATTGACAATAGTGGAGGTGATCTTTGCGTAGGTCTTAGGTCAATCACGAAGACTTTGGGTTGGTATAACACTGAATCAGATTCCGCCATGGTATGGCGGTCAAGGACTGCAGGAAAAGAGGAGGTGCCCAGTTGAGACATGGCCTCTGGAACTTCACACTCATACAGGTATTTACAGCTATCGGTCTTAGTTTGGAGGTTGATGCTTTAGATGGGACTATTACCCTCCCAATTCCTGATGGAACTTTTCGATGTGAGGACTGTGTGTTAAAAAAGGTTGGGTCTTGATAATGGTCTGGGTGGAGAATGGATTCCTTCAGGTACTTACAAAGGTTACCGGCCCATCAACTTTACCATCTTTAACCCACATTATGTCCACTTCGATCAAGTCAGTACCAAGAACAACATGCTTGATGGTGCACCCACTACGCTTTTTGAAGTTGTGGGCTGTGGGGGCAGCTCCTATGGTGATATTATAACCACAAACATCGCTAATCCTGTGTCAAAACGTGTTACTGTCGGAGCTGTGAATGAGTTAAAGATTCAGATAAAAGATAATAAGGGACATCTATTGAACAACCACGACGGTAGTATGAAACAACAACCAACTGCGCCGCCTGATGAGAATCCAGGCCACACCTATCGGCTGAATAAGATCAGTCTCAAGAAGCAATACCTTGAGAAAGAAATTGAAAAATATGGTGCTATTTATAAAAAATATAGGTTTGCAGTAAACTCAGTGGACGCTGTAGACACTGCATTAGTTTCTGTGGGTATGTGTCTTGGCGCAAGTGGTGCGGGTCTGATGTCTACGTTGGTTGCTGCCCCTATTACTACAGTTTTGGGTGCTACGGGGCTGTGTGCGGGCTGGTTGCGATCGCAGGAAAGATCATCAGCTTGCGGCTGTTGGCGAAGGTAAAGAATCACGACCAGATTCGACCTATACGCGGAGTCCTGGGAGGGTGATTCCGAATATGTATAAGCCTCTGGTTCTGTTGTGGTTGCACCACAGTCCGGTGGCGACCATCGAGGTGTTTGTCGATTGTGTTTTCAGGTTGTGCGCCTACGAGGACCAGGGGAGGGCTGAGGCGTATAACCAGGTGTATCACAAGGATCGGAAGAAGTATAAGAAGAAAGTGGCTTGGGGATGGGCGTCGATTGGGGGCCTCGAAGACGGCGACTTTGGCGCGAACGGGAGGCTTAATAGTTGCCTGGACGTGGAACAGCAGCATCACGGTCCTTGGCTGGGAAGACCGAGTGGGACCGCGGAGAGGCCGACGGGGGCGTTTTACTGTTGGAAGCTCTTTATGATTAGATTGATAACCGCTCGTCCCGATCCCGACTTTATCGAGCAGAACAACACTAATGTTGCCCAGCTTATAGAGGACCTCGACAGCGTGAAAAATGGAACTTACACAGGGTCTGGGGTGGACGGTCAAAGGATGTTTACGCTTGAAGACCTCTATAAATAGACCCTGGAGGTTAGTAGTATAGGCAATGGCGGTTCACCTGCGACTCGTGGGCCTCCCTCTGCCTACCCACGCGACTCATGACTCCCACTACCCCCTGCAACTCACGGCCCTCCGATAGGCTCCCCGCCACTTAGTCTGTTGACTGGAGACTCCAGCTCTTGAGACCTTAGGACCCTAAAAGAATAGTCAAAGTGGGTAAATGATGCTCTGAAGTGGGGGGATTCCTTATCGTCGGCGGGTGGGTCTCTATTTGTGCGAATGTTCTGGAACCCCTTAGTCCCTGTACTACTCGTCTTGTGCATATGCAGGGCAGCCAGGTGGTCATCGAATACTTTGTGAAGAGGGTAGGCGGGACTGGCTACATGCCTGCGTATTGTTCCTCATCTGCCACGGAACGATCTTAACATTAAATAGGCGACGTAGATTATCAATTGTCTTACCGAACATGGAGCTGTTCATCAACCTGACCGGTCCTTCTCGCTGGTGGCATTCTAACATAGGTTGGTATTCATTCTAATGAAGGGCTCCATCCATGAGCTTTGGTCGAATGAGAGCACACAGTGTATCTTAGTCAGCTTCATTCCTATCGATAGGTAGAGCTTGAGGTTCCTGTTGTGTATCACATACTCCTCTTAGATGCATAGGTTAGGTTCCAGCTTCTCTACCTCCGCAGTGCTCCCCAATGCACCCAGAAGATAATTCTGATGGACTGTCGACCATTGCTTTTGAACAGCCATTTGCTCTGGTGCTAGTGGATACACGTTGTGCAAATCGTTGATAAAATATGTTTCGGAATTTTCTGCGATCCATCTGATCGCAATTAACGAAGAATCATTGGGTGACTGCCATTAACTACTGACAGCAAATCATTCAGTCGGTATTCCGTATTAGTCAGATTGATTTGCATTCGATTGCACGAGACAAATGTGTTTAAATCCTCGATGACGTGATTTTGTGATTGAGTATTTTTAGCTAAATGGTTTTATAATTATTTTCGATTATTAATTACTCATAACTCGTGAACGGTTTTATATTTTCAGAAACAACGAATAATTGTAATTGCCTCTGAACTATTAATGGCAACTTGATTCGGGAATATAAGTATGTCACAACTTAAACAATAATACATTTTTGACGCAAAAAGCACAAAGGTTATTAGAGATTATTACCACGGTTCTGATCTATTGAGGTCCTGGATATAACTTTACACTAATATGTCACATATTATTGAGCACCAGACATTGAACTGTCATTCTTAATCGATCGCCATGACAAGCAGAGCCCGGTTCTTGTTGCGACACTTCAAGGGTGTTTATATCAATTCCAATGTTATATCATAAAGGCAGATGAAATAAGATAAACATTGCAGAAAGGTACAATAGATGCGCCGGCCATCATACAAATTATGTTGTTATATAGCTACTAACGGCACTCGGTTTGAGCCTATGTCATTGGGCGACAAATAAGCCACCGCACCCCATTCTCGGTCTGAGGCAGAAAGACTATTCGGATCGTACAATGAAATTATAAAACGTGCTCCTCCAGTTGTAGGACCACCATGCACGTTATAGGTATGCCTGTCTGACTTGGACTAATTGTACCATGTCTGGAGCTTATGTAGTTTACCATCTTTGCCGTTTTGTTGGTTGTGACGGAGTTTCTGCTGTGCTGTGATATTTAACAACTTGGTTGGTTATAGAATCACAAGGAGGATAAATGATTGACGGATTGGATGGGTACAAAAACTGTGAAATGCCACGTTATTAGTGACTTAAAACTAAGCGACCTAATAATACAGCCATATATTACTATCAACTAAAATATTCTTACATGAATACGGCGTGCAAAAAATAAAAATGAATGGAGTGTACCAACGAAAAATATCCAAGCCTAACTTGATTAAATTATATCCATGCCTTTCCATTTCGGCAGTGGTTTGGGAACTGTGAAGTCTGAGTATTATAACTACAATGCGCAACATTCACATTGGCATGGATTCTTAGTCAGAGAAGATTATCAAGCAGTTTACAGTCTATTTAACATATCTATCGATCTAAATATACATTTTCTGCTCAGAACATCAGTTGATATTGGCTGTGCTTGCAATTATATCACATGGGCTTTGATGAATGCAAATTATCACAACCCTTTCTCATAGGTCCGATGGCGACACTGCTGCATGGTACGGTTGTTTGTGTAATTATTAATCATATGTCCTAGTTACTTTACGTGTCTCTAGTCCGAATTAGCTTTTTGCGAGCGAATGTTGATCGCGATATTTCAAATAATTCTGTATTTAACATACACAATAGCCAAACAGACTTACTCGTCGGCAGTTGTCATAACCAATACATCCTTAATATACGCAACCATTTAGTTGGCTGTTACGCGGTTACATGTAGCGTGACACAGCACCGTGACTTATAAATCGATTGGTATCTGTTTTCTATATACCATTTTTATTTAACATTACTGACAACAGACGTTTGTAATCAACCGTGACGTTTCGCCAGGCTAACCGAGTTTACGAATAAAGATCGGTTGTGTATTAAACAGCGCATATCAATAACCAAACAAGGCATGTCGCAATCATTTCCAATGTAAGGCTGCACAAGTTTTTATACGTGTATATCAAGGAATACCGTTATGATTGATACGAGGCCATACGGTCATTAATATTCACACAATCGGGCAATACATCGTGGTGGTTTTGCAATGCAATCCAAAGCGATTCACCGATAGACGTGCCTGAACCAGGCTCTACGCAGGCAATAGTACTGGAGTATGAGTATGAGAGACATGGTTTAGTTCCTTTCTAGTGTTATTACTTAGTGATTATAAGTCCGTTGTGTTATGCAGATGATGACGCGTGAATAACAAGCATGACATGGGGAATGATTATGTTCAGCTAGGTCCACGCAGTCATGTGAATAAGCAGTTAATCTTATACAATCGCATATTCTACCCACATTAAAATGAATTGTCACCGTGTACCATAGTTCATGTTAATGACTGCATTGTTACATTACAGACTGTGCGCGGTGCAGTGTATGATACTAAGATACTAATGATACTAAGAGTGTTTGACGTGTGAATAGAACCTACAAAGTGGTGATTCAGGAATAAACGTTTGGTCAATAGATAAAACCACGCAAAGAGTATTTCTTCACAGAGAGAGTACTGTGAGGGGAGAGAGAGAGGGGGGTGATATCCCGTTGGATATACGCATCAGCAAGTCCTTGTCAAGTAGCTTACATGTATGTTGGCGGGTGTACATATAATGGGTGCATTACTAAGCTGTCCATGTTGGCGGCGTAAAAGCGGTCCATCATCGTTACTGCGTAATGCTGCCTCTACTTACAGAAGGTTTGCAATGAAGCAGCGACATAAATCATCATTATAAATAAGAGAACATATCCGGGTGAAAGCAATCAAAAGAATATGATGTTACCCACTCCTCACGTTAACCACTCCTCATGTTAACCACTCCTCATGTTAACCAACTAACTGCAATTATCCTCGTTGACTTCAGTGAGGTAGGAATGCATTAACCGGTCCACGCCATTTTCTCGTACTCGAGTGTAGCATGACATTGTATTCATTTTGCACCTGACAAGTACTGCATGAACTGCATGAAATGATGGTAAAGCTCAGGTACTTACAAATGATGTTTAACTACCATAAATTTTGAGCTATATCGCCGTATGAGTGTTGACTGAGGGGTTGTGGGTTAGGATTGGGGGATAAAGTGTTAGTCACCTTCATAACACTACTATCCCGACGCCAAAAATTAAAATCACATTAGCACCAAATACTAAACATACAAAGCAAAAAGCACGCGTCCCCTTACTATACTGTCACAATAAAAATCGTCACGGTATGCTTAATCTCTACACCTGTCAAGACTTATGACAATCTGCAGCTAGCCGAGATGCATGTATTGCAGGATGTACTCTCCAATAAAAGGATGGATAATGTCTGCTGTAGTGCATTCGCAGTATCATCAATATGTTTGCTTGCGTTTGCCGCTCTCACAACATTAATCTATTATATTACCCACATATTTCGCCGTTTCATTCAATCGCATTATGCAGTACATCATGGGATGAGTGCCGACCCATCAGGTGACCCCCTGCATTCCTAAGGTACACTATCGGCAAGTCATGCAATCAATGAGGACCAATATATCGTTACCTCACGCATGAGACCATTCGATCGGAAAGTTATATTGGTCTACGTTACCAATTTGTTTAACAACTCGATAATGCAGATCCGCGGCAGAGTATTAAACCGTGAATGCAGGTTATGCTGTGATAATTTGCTTAAATTAGACGATTCATGTACATGGCATAAGTCAAGAATATTTAGATCTGTGTTTATGTGTCCCATCCCGTTCTATCCTTGTTTGGGTGTCTTTAGAGTGTTTGCCCTATAGATGGGCGGTTATGAAGAGTAGAATATATCTTCTCTCTTGTGTGAGTACATTTAAGTGCTGCCTAGTAATATGAATAATTGGCAATGCAACTGAAAGAATATCCGCAGAAAACACTGAACAGGCGCTTAAAATTTGTGCCTTGAACAAGTTTATCTCTAAACTAGATGACACCAGAATAATTGTTCAGCGAAAACGATACAGCCGCAGTACCAACTGCCACTTCGGATAAACCGCAAGGGCTTCTAAAATATGGAGGTAGTTGACATAATCTGACAATTTTTTCTAACATTCACATTATTATGTCAAAATACGTACTGCATATATTAAACACATACACCGCCTTAAACCAGTTTAGAGGTCGGAATGTATCACATTACCGAGAAAAGAAACGCATGTCTCTTGGCAAGACCCTGCACTGTATCGGATATCTGAGAGAATGATGCTAAAACAGTACTTAAACATGATATACACTGACACTTAGGTTGTGTAATCATCAAAGCAATGTCCAATGAATTAAGAAGAATGGTTCTCCGAGGTACCATCAAATGTCAATAAATACCAATGGTGATTCAAATGGGCAACGCACTCAATTAAGATCCCTGTTCCAATAATCGAGAATGAGCATGCCCCTTAGTAAAAGAAAGTCGCATGATGCAATATTAGCGTATATACTGCCAGGTATAAGATTGCCGTGGCAGTTAAATGTATTGTAAAAATATTGAGAAATTATACATGGCCTACAGCATCCCTGATTATGACCGCCGTAGCTTCATTGATGAACATGCCGATTGGCTAGGCCGTGGGGCCATTATGATCAGGAGGCAACAAGATCGTATCCTATATACATCAAGCAATTTAAACTGACAACATGACTACCCCATGCAACAATCAGGTGTTACACGTGATAAATAATTCATTTGAGTCGCTTGTCGGTAGGATTGGGATTATATATGACGGCTGTGTTATGAAAAGCATAATACTGCTAGTCATCCGGTCGTTATAACACCCATGGCTGGACGCATCACATACGCATATACACGTTGTAATAGGAAAAATACATCACGCTTACACGACCTATGTCCGATGTGTTCTTCTATCTGTTAGCATCCCGTGAACAGAGTTCGGGAAAAATAGCTGATTTTCTTTTTGTATTCAAATGATACAAATATGAGTGAAGACATCGAACACTACCTCATGGCAAGATTCTGCGCGGAAATGTTGGTCATTGCGTGTATTTGTGAGATGTACCCTTTATTAACGTAATGCATGAGAAACAAGCAGCGCTATGATTGGGACTCCTTTTCGGTATATCAATCTGGTACGCAAGATGGCGTTATATTAGCATCATTCCATCAATCATTATCCCTAGCATAATAAGGTATCCAATTTCTGATGCACACAGCCTTGGAAAACGTAGCGTGTGTTGTAACATACAGCCTTATGGCTTAGGGCACATATAAGGTGTATTCGTACGGATCAATTACGTATATGGCTACGTAAACGATTGACGGATTGCACGCCAACTATTTATCAGTTAATTGCACTGAAGGATATGGTAACAGATAATCTGTTGCATATCGTTTCTTGGCGATATCTGCTCTAGTGTGTCTGGACCGATGGTGTCGCTGGCAGGCGGTATGATTGTGTCAGTTGCACTACTGACTATTCAATGATGAATCATATCAGACTCGAACATAAATCCTTACCTGTATTGGCTCCCTCTGCTCACTTCCCTTCAGTGTAGTTTTGGCGCTAGGAATACAGAGTCAATATTAATCCGTAAAGAATGTCTGCCAGAACACCGACATCTTACGATCCGATGTATAGTGAATCGTCGGTAGTGAAGAGCGATCTATGCAATATTTTCACCCAGTAGAAAGATGCACTAAGAATCCAGGTTATTTGGGATTATGAGTAGAATGTTGGGGAGCATAAGATAAATGTTCAATCTTATGTTAAAATGTATCGGCTGCTAAGCAGTAAAATGGTATGTTCGCTGAGCCGGCAAGGTTACCCACTCAGATTTAAGTTAGGGACCAGTGGTGTCCCAGTCCGACAGCTAGACTGTGTTACTGGTCGTTCTTAAATGCCGCAATATGATTATTTGTAAAATATCTTTATTTATTAGAGCGTCGCTTTATGACTTCCCTTGAAATCCATCTACAACTGTCCGTCGACGACGTCATTTGCTTCACTCAATTTTACTTTCAATGGTTGCTTTGTATGCAAGTATTGGCGGACTTGATGCAATCGTTAGATAGACTGTGACACGTGGAATATTGAATCGGTCATTGGATCGATCGTGGTGATGCATGGTGTAATAACTGATCCCTAATATGGCCTCCGTAATAGCGGTGCTGTGGTTGGTGGCTACCTGTGGTGACTATCGCTATATCATTTTATTTGGACTTGAATTACTTTAGACACAAAGCGAGTCCCACGTTAGATGAAAGCTATGTCAGATGATTTTCCGTATTGAGATGGAGAAGTCAGAAGGTTAAAAGAGGTGTCAGGGCTTGGATCGTTTTCATTTCTTATCTAAGCAAAGGATAAACATAGCACCAGATAACAAGTGAACAATTACTTGTCAGCGTGGTGGAGCCCGTTTAATATATTGTCTGAGCCGCAACGTCTTCACGGAATGATCGCCACATTGCCAAAGCTGCAAGCTCATGACACTTAACTTAAAGTTGTCATTCTGACAAATAAAACAGACCCTCATGAGCAGTATTTTGTTTGAATCCATTGTATTAAACGTTAGAAAAAAAAGCTATTGGCCAATCACTGCTGACTCCCAAATCTATGAATAAATTATCAATATTTGTAGATACTTATTGAATCGTTAGAGGCAAATGACTGCTGTGCACCTGTTGTGTGTACTATAATCTTCAATGTTTGTTTACTCACAATGCCTTTTTACCTATGTTAAATATAATAGTGAGAAATGTATGGAGAGCATCTTATAACGGGACTATGGTTCAAGGAGATATAGTTATTTGCCGCCAACAGAAGCAATGCTGATATGATCGGTAATTGCGTTCTTCCTTGTACTGTGTTGACGCACCACATATCACAGTATACATAAAGGCTTTCTGTCTAAATTATCTGAGAACATTCTCAACTTAATTTACCACGAATAATTGGAAGACTGTTAAAAACTACGGGACTCCATCCATTTAGTCAAGATGCCATAATTGTCGGATTGATTTGCATTCGCTCGTTCGATACAAATGTGTCAAATGACTCCACGACTATTCGCAATTATTGATTGTAAAACGTCCAATACTTTCTGAACCCTATATGGATGTCAAGTCTAAATAACTCAGAACAGAGATTGTAAATTTTGGGGGGAATAAATGCATCAAAAAAACGAACCAATGACGTAGTAAGTATATTGCTAAGGGTGTAATCTATGTGGATATTGCACCGAGCTTCCGAGAGAAGCGCAATACTTATATCAGAACTTATACAGCCTACCAGAGCGGGGTTACTGATTGATGGAGGTCCTCGGCATAATCTGACACTAATGTATGACATATTGTTGAGCAAAAAACATTGAACAGTTACGTTAAATCCATTACGATGACAAGTTGAGCCCTGTTCTTGTCACGACTCGGCATTATATACCAAAAAGACGATAATGTCATAAGAAACTTATTTCTGTGATGGAAATGGACACTTCAGCGACGCTAGCGTCAAGGCCGAGGTTATCTTTGAAAAGTATGTAACATAATATAAATGTTTTCCAAAGACACATTACAGTGTCAGACAATACGAATGACCAATAAACCGGGCCACCAAACCCTTCTAGGTCCCTAGGTAAATTAATGCCGAGGTCACATGCTGTATTCATTACAGACTGACTCATTAAGCTGACGCACCAGTAGACCGGTCTGCTAGAAGCTACTGTCATTATGTTTTTTGAAGCATATAACCCACGCGCCTTCTTACGTTGTTATCATTATCAATCCATTCCTTTCGAATATATTAGCAGCTTGATTGTAATATTATGTGAAATGCAATTTAACTCTTTATTCAGAGCTTTGGCAAGATTTTTGCTTTACCAATTAATCAATCTGCAGAATCAGTCCCTTTATTTTGAACTCCTCACAGATATTCGCTGGTTGTTTGTAGTATCATGTAAAATGCAATATAACTAATAATCCAAAGGTTTGGCAAACTTGCTAATTTACCAATTAATTAACCTGCGGAATTCTAAGACTTTTGAGACTGCATTGCTTTTGCAGAAGTCCTGCATATTCAATGCTCGACAAATGGTAATCTTCCCTATCATTATCATTACCATTAACGATTGCTGGTAGACTTGGTGTAGCAAGCGAAATTAACCATAACTCTGCATGTAAAAAAGGATGCAAAATATGCCAATAGATCACCCCATGAGCAACACGCATCATGACGGCCATCGATGCGGACACTTTGAAGATCTTTTTGACATATATCACCAGGTGCCCACATTGTACCATGACTGTTAAACGTTACATGATGACACA
>CM067343.1:2683711-2736211 GCA_034190875.2 Urechis unicinctus | reverse complement strand
TTCATGCAATGGAATAAGTGTACAAGACGATTTAAAATACCGAGTCAAGAAGGAACTAGTTCGTATGATTTAATAGTTAAATAATGTTTTCCGCATGGAATATTGGATCAGTCGTGTGACTCACCTTGGTGATGTATCGTGTAATAGCTAGTCTTTAACTTGGTCCCAGTTGTAAGGGACGATTAAGGTTGCGGTAATATGGGGAGAGGTTTCCAATAATGACTATCGCTTGACCTGGTCTGCTCAGACATATCACAGCATTATAATATGAATACATTCGGACACAAAACGAGTCCCAAGTTATGTGAAAAATTAGGTGACAGTGTCAGATGTTGTGCGTTTCTGATAAATACAGTATTGAGATCGAATTGCAATATTTTGGCAGTTTTCGGTTCTACTGCCTCATGGAGCCTGATCCAACAGTGTTCAGCTGGTTTTAATCGCAGTAATAGCACACCGAATACCACAGAGCCACAGTGATAACTATCGCTTCATATAAACCATTCTGCTAGTGAAGGGATTATGATTTATGGAGGTAGTTGATTTAATAAGGGGTATACACTATTAATTGAATTATCTATAAAACCATAATCATTGCAGACATTTACCAGTCACCCATTATAACACAACATTTTCAGTAAGTATTCTTCGATCATACGAAACTTGCCGCTTTTCAAAACAAATAACTTGCGTACATAATGCAAATGCCATATTGATATGTAGTATCTACTGTGATGACGACCATGGACGCATCATTGGGTAAGCTTTGGGTCATAATGATCAGTCATGATCGTGATCATTTACTTTATAAAGTTTAAACAACCGGACTCTCCCATGCTAGGCTGCATAAGTTTGAGGTATTGAAGGACACTAGTTAGGTCCATCAACTAGCCTTAGAGCACCTGTTCTTTCCCTGATAATAAACACAGCTATTTATCCGAACCACAGCAGAACATCAACACCGACAACTTTCATGTAAAGCTTTAAATGCAGTCGTTGACGAATCACGTCTGGTACGGCTCCGTTAAAGTATTAAACATCAGCTGTTCCATCGAAGTTCATGACGGCGAGCGTTTAGGGCGATAGTAATGAATTACTTATCTCCTAGCGGCCATTCAAGAACGATGTACACAACCAGCAAACGCATTGTCTCCATTCCATTTGCTTGAGGGCAGGAAGAAATTATTGAGGACTACTTAGCATCGTTTAGAGATCAGGAACAACAAAATTATTTGCGATAGCTTTGAAGCTGTTAGAATGTGACAAGATACTGCGTGATATTGCCGAAGATGCTAAAAATATCTACACGCAGGAGAGTCGTAAGAGCTCATCACTACATCTGTGTATGCATTATTATACGCGGCAACCTTGACCGAAGCTTGACGCCTTACAAAGCAGATATTATTCAATCATTACTTTTTGGGCTCACACAAAACGGTACTCGATGAACCAGATAATATCACGTTTGACAGCGAGTATTACGCCATAAAAAGACAATATTCTCAAATTAAAAAGATGGTGGAGAATATGTTCATGCTACGCGGTTTATCTACTGGTACGTAGATCATCTACTGGTACGCGGATCATCTACGGGTACGCGGATCATCTACATGTACGCGGATTATCTACTGGTACGCAGATAATCTGCTGGGACGCAGATTATCTACTGGTACTTTGGGGACGTATCTAGTCCCAAAGACAATTATATCAAGCAAACCTTTAATAAATGGGATAAGTTAGCCTGCTTTTAACTGCCTTGCTATTCTACCAGGAAGGACAAAAACCGAACTTAGTGTGTGTTCGCAGGTAATCGTCCCATTAACCCGGGTGGTACCGGATTGAGGCTATTGAGTTTATACAAAGCCGTTTCCGAACAATTAACTCAAGAACCTCTCAAAACTTAATTGTGAATAATCATGCGTGTCATAAAAGCTAAAACTAACTAATCTCAAACCTCTTCAAGTGTATGATTCAGCATCACATGATGTGGTAGAAAACCGATGGTAAGCACGTGGCAGCAATCGATTTGAGAACACAGGGCACGGCATCATTGCATTGTCAATCCTGGTATGATAGATTAAACGCTCTGATCCTGACATTTCTTTACTTCATGGGCTAGGAAACCTACGACGGGAATATTCAATGAAAGGCTATTTAGAAAAAACTGCGTTATGTATTGAGTGAATGGAGTGCTTGGTTTGCCCACAAAGGACAAAAGTATGCATAAAAAAGGCTAGCCTTTATCAAGAATTACTCCTTGATAAAAGAGTAAGTAGGCACTTCTGGGGGAACCTGATGTCAAAATGTAGACGGTGGCTGTCTCCACAAATTGCATTACATTGCCTATCCACTTTGGTCTGGAACATTTTCTCGTGGTTGGCTTGAATAAATATTCTGAATAACTACGACAGCTGCGGCGGCAAGGATGATTAATTTATGCCGGTATTTTCGACTATGTGCCATCAAAGGCGTCACACTCCCTGATGCTTCATCTCGTCTTAGTAAAGAGGTCATATATTTAAACATATGTTTGACACCATTATACTCGATGTGCGTATGGTAACGAATATGTACATTGTAACCAGCTAGTAACGCAAATATACAACACAGCAATGTTCGCCATGCGATAAATCGTCTTAATCAAAATCAAATATGTGATGTCAAAATACTCAAGCACAATGGCGTTCACGGAATAAACTGTACTCAGGTCCAATAAATAATAGTCGACGGTTAGAGAAAAGGTTAAGGGTGCATACAGGCTGCTTGGAAAGATACTGCGGGATATGCTTGAACCAAATTTTATGCACAAAAGTCTTGAGAAAGCATAAATATAGGTAAGTATGAATATGTATATATGTATATATGTATATATATATATATATATATATATATAGATATATATATATATATATATATATATATATATATATATATATATATATATATATAAATATATATAAATATATATATAATAATATTAATATACACCACTACCTATATAAGGACATTATGACACCTTGCTCGTTGTGCTTTTCCGGTTTAAGAATAAACACGTTTGATTTAGTATCACATCATTTGGAGTGTTATTTCTACTTACTGACGATATATATATATGTTTATATAGACATATATACATATATATTTATATATATATTTTATATATATATATATATATAAATATATATTTATATATATAATTATATATATATGGATATATATGTACATATATATAAATTTGTATATTGTACATCTATATATATATATATATATATATATATATATATATACATACATATATATACATATATATATATATATATATACATATATATATATATATATATATATATATATATATATATATATATATATATATATATAATATATACCAACATATACGGCTCATAACAAATTGTGGGGATATTACGCATTGTCTGTGATTCAGGAATATATTTCGAGTCATCAAATATGGTCTGCTATGTTTGTTTCCTGATTTAAGCACATCTTAATAGTGACTTAGTCCTTGACAAGTAGCGAACCGGCATTCGTGTGGCCATGGTAACCCCATAAATCATAATTACCGGTGATTACAACATCCGGGTGAACAGAATGAACCGTCCCGTCTCGTACCATAAGAAGCACATCACAATATGTAACATTCGTGCAACGGGACATGCAGATAGTACCTCATGTACATCATAGAGTTATGACATCAAATGCTGTAACGTGCCTGCAATGACAAAAGTAATGCAACAAGAACAACACTGTCACATTTCATGCATATGTAGTAGGCTGTTATAACACTGACATTAACACGCACCGACCATAGCGCGGAATACAACGTAATCGTTTGTCAGAGTTGCAGTAATATAGTTCTGCTATGTTGCCCCTATAATCAACGGCTTCTCAGTGCGGTCTGATACAGCATTACTGATGTGGAGACGACCTCTGGAATTTTATATAGCGGTAAGTCCTTGGGCTAAAGATAACTTTAAACAACTCATATTTTCATTAGACACTACGTCCTTGTACTATAGCTATTCGACAAATAAGAACGCATGACTTTTGGACGTGGCTTTGAAGACTAGTGGGAAATAGTTTAGTGGAGATATATTGTCAGTTGTGAGTTAAGCAAATGTATTTTTCCAAATGTAAGCAGCTGTTGTAATTAAATGACGATTCTTAACCAATCTGCGTAACTCTCGACACTCGACATTCTTCTTCGAGTAAATGCGCTTGCACATATGAAATTGATCGCCAGACATATTGTTGTGGTCCTAAAATTAAGCTCTTCTGGTCCTGTAATTAGCACCATGTCTCAACTTGATCTCAACAAGCTGTGGGATTGGATACACGGGAAATCGCAGCAGAGGGCCGTTCGTTATAAAATGCTGCTCATGAATAAAGATTCTTGCAGTTTTTTCTTCGTCCTATAAAGGTAGTTGTTACATTCGTTACATGATATCGATCGATAGTCTTCATTAATATCATTGATTAGCTACACTAATAGATGATTGAAGGCTCAGAATAATTTTAAAGATAATTGATTCCAGCAAAACTCACCAAGTCTCTGTTATTCTTTAGGCAAGCCTTTATAGACGTTGCGCGATATTAACTCTTGTAATTGAGGTTAGAACGGATGATTATCATAAGATAACTAACCAAATCTCAGTCAGCCCATTGTAGCAGCAATATTATGACACGATTCGTTCACTTTAATATTAAATTAAATATCATCAGCGCTTTATAATACACTGTTTCACCAACGATTCACGTCATTTTATTGAGTTTAATCAAAGAATTTTTGGCTGGTACGTCGGTTTCAGTTTAGTGACAAATTCAAAAGGCAATGCTAAAATGAAAACGTAAGCAGTATTTGTGTACCATCATAATATTAAACTCCGTATTCTGTAGCACAGCCGATATATGTTCAATGGCTATTATAAACTGCCGCAGCCGTTTGTGATAGTTGGTATCATACGTCGTTACGCGCGTGACAAGGGAACATTACTTACTGAATGGTGCTTACTGACAGCATCACATTATTTGTAGCAAGTCGCCTAACCCAAGGGGTCTTTCAATCAAGCTTCATAATATAACTCGTCGCATCAGCGACACCCGCCTTAGCGAAACATGGAGCGCTTTATCGGACACATACAGCGGTGAAAATATAAGGAGACACTCAACGCGTCTTCATATAAGGAACTCAATCTACCTGGGTCTCTAATGCAGCTTAACGAGTCAATCACAACATGCATATGAGTATCCAGTGAGCGTATGCACTGAGTCGAATCGTTTATTTTGCGGCTTTTAAAAATTAAGGAACAAATAATAAAAGCTATTTAAGGTTTATTGAAGGTCCAAACCTATACACCCTTTGGCAGCTGCGTATTAATATGAGTAATATTACTGTCTATGATCCGCCATGTAGACAGCGTTGCTTATGATTTGTGAATGTGAGACGCTTTGATCATGAGCCACATGAACATGTGCCTGGGTTACTGAGGCTAACAATCTGGCTAAATCATCTGTATTTCCATTTCCATTAAAGCAATCAAAAACAACGAAATGTACCTTAGCTTTAAGAACATTAACTGAGCAATAACCAGCTGTTAATTCTTGGCACGATTATATGTGATGCTTTGCAATATGGAAGAATTTTATGAGCCTATTTATTGCCATTTTCTAAGATTAATGAACAAAGTTGAGTATTGCCACAATAATGGGCGGACCAACGTTATGCCTTATTTGTGATCAACTGACACATTTTATCCATCTTCGCCCTAATGTCGATGACAGCGAGCACCGCTCCTCACCAATCATACTGGAGGTACATTGTTGAAGTAATCGAATAACCTGTTAATCATTTCTCCGATTGCCATTACTAGCTCTCCTAATATAAACTTAACGTGACATTAATCAACATACCCTCTCCTGCTAATAATGTTACTTACTATAATTAGATCATCGTCGATTCAACATATCAGGTGTTAGGGAATAGCACACAGCGCAGCCACTAACGGGCTGTGTAGGCTTTGTCTCGAAGTCGAATATACAATACAAATTACCGACTATGCAATATTTGTAAAACAAGGTCACTTAGATCGGACAAAACACATCAATTCAGCTCTGGCATACTGAGTGACAGGCGCTATGATGAGATGATATATTTACCAGCATAGTTAATCATTTAGCAACAACATATCACCCTCTCTAGTTTACGACCTCCCAATGCGCGTTTGGCATATCTTATTGACTTGATGCTATGCTTGTGTGTGCTCCTCTAATAGTGTCTCTAAAAGACACACTGACATCTGCGCGAACTTGTGGGAAAAAATTCAAATAAGTCGATTATTATCGAATACATGTAGTGATACATTTCATTTAGATGCACTAGAGAGCATTAATGGCTGGTTTGCTTGGCTGTTGGAACCATCTTAAGACTTCTTCATTGGATGTTGCAATTAAGTTCATGTGGATAAGTAGTCAAAGTCTTCAGTAAAAACGCTGTAAGAACTCGAGAGTAGATAAATGGCGGCATTGCTACCTCTCTCGAAGCATCCGAGTAAATAGATGATTAAGAGACCGTCGTCCTCTACAATTGCTGTAAAGCTCTGTTTAGGTAACTTAATCGCACTAATGCAGCCTGTGGGTAGGTATCATGCATGTTTAGGGGGTGCATAAAGTAGAAAACCACTCGCCAATGGACGGTGATGTTCTTTAAGAGAGTCCTAACCAGGTATGCTGAGTCAGGGTATAACAATATTTATGTACCAGCGCTTTATGACATCGTAACCTTGAACTCAAACCTGGGGAGTTCTGCTACTGTAGTATTCTCGGAAAAGCATAAAATAATACTTTGACTGGCTACCCTTATAACACGAATGCATTATGGTTTATCAGCATCGTCGACATGCGCGCACAACATATTGCAACTTTTGCTAACTAATGTGAATCACATGCTCGTTCCATTGGAAGCGTCATGAGCTTAAAACACTTGGCATTCCTACTTGAATATGGAATCCGTTCTGTGGAACCTGTGATATAATTAACGACCCCACAAACATTAGCAGAAGGGAAATATTTATGGTTAAGGTAATGGCTGACACACTGCGCTATCTTGAATTGTACCAACGCAAAGTTGAATAAATAGATTTAATACATAGCTGGTGAGCTAGTGCAGAATAGCCATTACCCGTATAGCGTCCCTGGTGTTTGTGTGAAGACCTGCTTCCATGTACAGTGCCGCTGGTTATCCACATACAGGCCACACGGCGTGCAATCAGCTTACCATCAATGCGGATCGGGATTGACTTGTCCATGTGGCTTGTTATTAATAAACTATCTATGCAGCATGTTACCGTCCATGTTGTTTGCCATTTTGGATGGCTTCAGAGGAATAAAGAACACAATGCCGAGTTGAGGGCCGTATAATATCGATACGTCTATTACCATGACAATCAATACGTTTATTGCCGTTACCATCAATACGTATATTACAATCAACACTAATACGTATATTACCATTGCTATCAATACGCCTATTACCATAACCGTTGATACGTCTATTACCATTACCAACGACCGCTTTCCTTTGGCGATATGACGATTATTTTTACATATTGATATTTTTAAGACATCACATATTATTCATTGCACTCAGATGCACTGAGGTTTATGAATGGCTGTGATAACCACCACGAGAACCTTTTTTTGAGGCTTTATATTTAATGAATGACTGGATTGGATTACTTGCCAAAGCCGTCTTCGAATACTTTGTAAGGACGTGCATTTGGTTCAATATGCCATGCAAAGGATACCAAAGCGAATCTACCATAGACCGACGTATGTGTATTATTGAATTTCATTACCTACGCCGTTCATTAACGTAACGTAGAATCATTATGAGATGTATAGACATTCCACGCACTGTGCATATTTATAATAAAGTCTAAGTTGCACAACGCAATAGATGGCTTATCCTAAATGTGATATGAAAACGGTACGTGGACTGATGATGGCTTATGTGGGTTGTTTAATGGTCATTCATGTGCAACAAAGCTTCAGAAACAGTGTCCCATGCTAGCTCTAAATATCTACTACAGTGTAATATGATAACTTAATGCAATCTCTTATTCACCTATTTGGCTCAGTAACCATGATGCCAAAACTAAGTGTTAGTTAGTGACTAGTTTGAAGAGTGCGTAGTCATGATGATAATTACTGATAAAAGCATATTGCGTTGGCATACGTTCCCTACATGATATGATAATGATAAAAACGCGTAATGGAACCTGCCTTTAAGTTAATTAGGTGGACCTAAATAGAGCCTGCATGTCCCGAACTCCATCACTATGGCGGAATGTTTGTGTCGCATTAGTAGCCAAACTGCTCGCAAATGACCGGGACTGATCTGCTTTTTCAGGCATATTTGGTCCGTTATGTATGAGTGAAAGAGGGTTTTATATACACTTTTGGCATTTGTGTAGCATTGTCTCATAGCTCCCACATGATAACCTACCCGAGAAAATATCCTAGCATCTACTTTAGTATATATCCAGTGCTTACATCCAGTTCATCGTATTATTGTCGAATCCCCCTTGCTTTATACGGTGCCATGCCATTGGTGTTGTGTCGTGGGACAATATGGTCTTTAGTTAATCAATTCATGTGTTATGAATCTGACATCAATACTTACATCTTATCATATTTTAGAAGAAAATTGCACAACATACGCATTTTTGAGTAAAAGAGTATTTGATTAGCCCATCGAGCACATTAATCAGTACAACAATAAGTCATTGCTGAGTACAGCAATAACAAAGAGGGAATATATGAAATCCATCATCGTCCAACGAGCCCCACCTCCCGCTGATGAGTTCAGCAATCTTGGCGATAAATTGTATAAGTGATCGAATAACCTATTCATCATTCTTCCAGATGTGACCATGCTGCCTCCTGTTATGAATATCAAGTGACAAAATACAGCAGCCCCTGCACTGGTAATAACGTTATCGGCTGTTAATCTACGTCCGTCGGATTCAGGGAGACAGCTTATGGTGGAAACATAAACCGGGTCTGCAGCCTTTGTGCCATAGTCGAATGTTACCTGGGCGGCTGCTTTTTTTCACTCCATACAACGACCATCCGATACCTCTGCTACAATGTACGTCTAAAATGCCGTCAGTTAGCACGACAACAATAATATGAGCCATATACTGGGGCACTTTAATAAAGACAAAAACACTGCCAATCAGCCCTGGTATGACAGGTTTAGGTAGCCTGAACCCCCTGGACGAACCCATTGCTGTGCTTATGCAGACACAACTAGATTATATCCCACCGATAAGAAAGCATTGTAACAACCAAGCAAAATATGTATCGCTTCTCTGCAGGATAAATGGATAGCTGGACTGGTTTTCCGGGGTAGTACCGTTTCGTGGACCAGCGGTTAGTAAAGAGACTGCTCTGAAAATAAGCATATTTTGCTTAATGCTCTCATGGGAAGGATGGCTTTTTGTATGCAATAATTCTCTAACGATAATTTCTTTTAAGGCTTTTCGAAAAACTCCTCATAAAGGTGTATCAGACGCATAACATCATAGTAGGCTTTACAAGCATTTGCTCAATGGCTTAATGGCACGCTGGCAAAAACATTTATGCGCCTTCATTTTGTCGCTGTGTGAGTTAAGTATGATATTTATTCACCTTCTGATAGAAGCGAAAGACCTTTGCGCAGCAATACGCAAATATTGTACCTCTGTGTGGTCTTTTGGGGTGATCATTGCAAGTGAAGTTTGTGTGGACACACCAAATGAAACATCAACAGATGTTATTTATCAGATTTTATTACGCCACAAACTCGTAAATGGGCGTCCGGGCACACATCCGGATTTGATTGAAGTCAAAGATCTGCCATTTACGAGCTGGAGCCTCGTATTGGCCGATAGCGCCTTTGAAAATTACACTTGGTTGGATAACTTTAATGCATTGCTTATATGTGCCGAACCGTATAACAATCAGTAGAAGTATGTTTCTATCATATTTTATAACGCCGCATACTCCTAAATGGGGTCCAAGCACACATCAGGATTTCCTTGAAATCAAGGATCTGCCATAAACAAGCTGGAGCCTAGTATTGTAAAGTACTCTAGGTGGGATAACTATAATGAGTTGCTTAAACCGTTAAGCAAGCAGTAAAAGTGTGTTTCTATGAAGGCGTGGGTGACTCCTTCAGCTGTATATTTTTCGTTGTGACCAATAAACCTGGTGATGCGCCTACCTCATCAGGCGCATAATCTCTCACGTGATACATTGGACGACAATCGTGTTTCTCATTACGGCAATGAAGACCAAAAACATAAGATACCATATATCATCTTATTCAAACCAGCCTGCCGCCGCTGTTTGCCTGTAGTGGCAGGCAACACACGAGATCAGTGAACAGTATACTGAATCATATACAAACGGAACACAGTGGCGTGTGACTTAAATATTTTACAAAAAATGTCGCAGTTAGCTAAACATCACATATACAGTATATATTTGGACTGAGATCTCCACCAACCGATAAAGTGGAGCAATATTGGAGTGGTACACAATATCTGTGCTACAATTCCTTCACCATACTTACTAGATTACAGTGGCAGTTCAATATATTGTAAAAATATTTTGAACATCCACATGGCATACAGGATCCCTGATGATGACCGTCTTAGTATCTATGATGCACATGCCGATTGGCTCGGCCGGGGGGCCATTATGATCAGGCGGCATCAACACCGTATACTATACACATCAAACAATTTAAACAGACTCATGACTACAAAGACATTTGGACATTGTGATGATGGTTTATTTGAGGCGCTTGTCGGTATGGTTGGATCTGTATTTAATGGTTGTCTTAACGTATGATATTGCTAGTCATCCAGTGGTTGTGACAACGATTGTGCTCGGAAATGTCATACTTGGTGTCATGGAACCATGAATCTTGGTGGATGTATTTGTCAAATTTAACCTATTTGTATGTCATGCATGAGTAATTAGCAGCGCTTTTATTGGGACTCCTTTCGGGTAAACTATTTTGGTACTTTCACAAGATTGAGTTATATTAGCCTTTCTCCATCAATCATGCTCCGTTACAAAATCACGTACCCAATAACCTAAAGTACCCAGCCTTGGGAAACGTCGCGTGCGTTGGAACATGCAGCCTTATGGCTTGCGGCATATATAAATTGCACTCATATGGACCAATTACGTATATGGCTACGGGAAACATTAACAGATTTATGCACAAAAACAATTTGTTAGCTAACTGCATTGAAGGATATATTAGCATATAGTTTGTTGCATATCGTTTCTTGGCAAAGCCATTGAAAATATAAAAGGAGAGGAATAATCAACTTTACCAGAGCTACGAGGCACCAGAATCGGACAACGTTGGTGTGAGGGGGCAAAGGGAATGGTATGGCCTAGCCAGTCGTTTAGGATAGAGGGTTGAGATGCTACGCATGGCCAGATAAAAATGGAAAGCCATTACTCCTTAGTAACCAAGAACATTCCTTGGTTACCAGGATTAGTTAGCAACAGGCATGGGGTGCATATATAACTAGAACTGCATATAGTAACAGCACCACGCTTAATACTGCCCACAAATCACGTCATAAAATTACTTTCCTAACCGTCAGCCATCCTTGTCAAAACGCCCTTCATAAATTAATTACTTCGAACCAATTAGAATACAAAATCACATTAGCAAATCAAAACAGGATCGTCACAGCAAAAGCTCAGTCAATCAATGTTGATAGATAGGTAGCATCAACCGCCCCTTTTTGCAAATTTATTACAGACGATGCCATTCAATATATTATTTGTTACGACTACCAGCCTGAGTTGAGACATCCCGATCAGCAGTATTGTCTGCATAGTTGAAGATCCTGGGCATTTGGATGCTTACCATTATGTGACAAGCTATCCATCTATTAAGGCTAACTGATAACAGGCCATGTTGATTGCTACTGGAGTTCCCAAGGTTTTCAAAAGCCAGCTGTATTCATTACAAGCAGTCTTACCAACAAAGGATATCCTGCCTTTAGTAACACAAACCATATTGTGCTTCAAGGAACATCACATTTGTTCATTTGCGTTCATCTCATGTGAACCCTCTGTTGCCAGAAGTGTTACAATGTTCTAGAGAAGCACTCTTATCATTTCTCAATATTGCGCATACACGATATGACGATTTGTATCGAACCTTCGTAGGTCTCTTTTGACCGCCCTCTCTCTCGGCCTAGGTTCTCTCGTTCCCACTCCCCCCACTTTCTCGTTTTGAGTGTTTTCCGTTATTTGCATAAACATAACATCATAGTGTTCTCTAGCCATTATTACTGACTGTGTTTGCTGGTTGCAGTGCGTGAAGCGTGTACCAATGGAATGTTGTGCATCGCTGCGGCTTTGTCTTAATGGGTTTAATAGGGTACATATCAGGACACATTTATTATGCAGAATGCACTTTGTTCTGCACTCTGCTTCGCTGGTTATATTTCCAGCATATTTCACCACTGTGACATCACACATAGCAACTATCTATGTTGCTTTACTTGGTTGTATTTTGGAACGGCATAGAAAAACTACCTAGTATTTTTCGAACCACTGAGGGTTTTAGATGCATGTCAATGTTTGGAGGCATATATGGCTCGCCTTATCACAGTTAAACTCATGCACTGGATGACCTTAATTCGACTACAGAATTTCAACCATTTTGCAAATATGATAAAATTTAGTGATACTGGTAAGTGAACGCAATCAATGATCGGAAATGTAGAACAGCATTTCTTCATCTTTGAATGGTTATTAAAATGTGTGTATTGATGCGCCATTATTGAACACCGAATATAAAATGAGCGTTCAGATGCCATTGACGTTGGGCACTGTCCCTGATCACTTGTCGATTGGTCGCTTTACTACCTGAATAACCGGTTCAACACAACTACTCATCTTGTAATCATTTAAAGCGTTCCATTTTCTAGCAAAGATGAGGCAGCCGGTGATTTAGCTCCAATATTGTTCAGGGAGACATTTATCACTTGAATATAATGCAAACTTGAATGCTTCAGTCATGTATCTGAAAAACAATCCATTATGCGCCGGCCTACCCACAACTATGTTACCAGTTAGCTAGTAGCAATACAGCATGTCCCTGCGCCGTTTAGTGACTCAGTGACGTAACGCGACGTTAACCTTGAGGTAACAGTATCCCATTTTCGGTCTATGTCAGACAAGCTATTCTGAGCAAGTAATGAAATACAATCTCACGCTTCTCCAGCCTGTAAGACCACTATACACCTTATAAGTATGGGTGCAGTACTTAGCTTTAAAAGCATAACAGCAGTCCATCTTCGTTACTACTTAGAGAGGGTGTGCAATGAAAGTAAGACATAAACTATCATTATCAGTGAAAGAAATCATCCCGATGAAAAGATTCATCTAGGCTGGTCACGGCACGTTACGTACACGTCACAGCATATAGTTTTCTACACATGCATACAGCACTTAATGTATAGCATGATGATAAAGCAACACACGCTGGGGCCTGCCTGTAACAGCAATGCTCAAACGAATTTTGATTCATATCAATTTACAGGGTGGATGAATTGTCATGTAGACAAACGCAAAAAAATGCACGCCATTCATTGCTTAAGATTCATAGGAACTCTAATATGTTTACGGTATGAATGCTAATCATCGCATCATATAGCACGGTAAGATACAGTACAAATATGTGAGTCGATAACATAGCAGTCCAATCAAGGGAGCCGTTGACCTGGGTGTAACAATTGTGATAATGGTGATGGCCCTGGAGGGTAGTTTGATGACAACATACGCTATGTCAGAAGGTACGATTTCCCGACTAATGTTCACTGCTGGCTTAGTCACTGCTTGTATGGCTTGCCCGGTGCTTCGCAAAAGACGCCTCATATTTCCATTTGTTGGGCCCTTAAGCGGATTGCCGGTCTATTTATGGACCGATTGCCGCGCAGATCTTCCCTGATCACAATGTTACATAGTGAAGGTAATCGTGTATAGCTTCTCCTATTGACATAACCTTGACAACTGTCATTGACATTAGATGATACCAGCTGACATTCTGCTTTCCGGTGCTGTCACATTACTGACTGTGATTATCTTCGCTGGTTTCAGTGAAGCCTGAATACACCAACCGCGTCACGCGGCCATTGGCTCATAATAATATGAAATGGTCAAGCGATTATACTGTGTGTATGAATATATATATATATATATATATATATATATATATATATATATATATATATATATATATATATATATATATATATATATATATATATATATATATATATATATTTTCATGTAAAGCGGAGGTTATGTCTCTTGGTGATGTATCGTGTAATAGCTGGTCTATAACCTGGCTCCGTTAACGGTAGGGGTACTATGGGGAGGATATCGGATATATCACAGCATTATAATTTGAATACATTCGGACACAAAACGAATCCCATGTTATGTGACAGATGACCGATGATTTTCAAAAATGAGGTGACAGTGTCAAATATCTGACATAAGTAACGAATAAATACAGTCTTGAGATCGAATTGACATCAGTCTGTGCTGGTCGACGGCCTATGAAATGCATACATCGCGTGAACGACACGCTTGCACATTACCAGCGCTGACAGTTAGTTAGCCTATACTTGTCTTTTTCCGTATAAATAATAGAATAATATGGGCAGTTGAAGCAAAAATAGCTCTATTTTATGAAAACCGTAAGTCTGGTTAATGGAAATAAACTTGTGTCAAATATATGAACATGTTTTCCTTTGTTTGATTATGTCGGACATTTATATGCATTACTGCGTTATGGAGCTTGACACAACTGTAATCAACTGGTTTTGTGAGAATGAGGCAGAGCACAAGCTTACATTGACCCCACATGGTGGTCTTGATAGAATATCCGTTCCATTTCATTCAATCGCAGCTTGCATAATATCATTGTAAGAGTGCCCAAAACAGCAGGCACCCCCATGCATTGAGGAATAATTTCGGTATGAGTCACCATACATGAGAACGTTAGGCGCATAGTCATATTGACCTCTGGCTGAGTATATATGGTGAAATGGGTTCACTGTTACTCGTGGCAACTGGCTTTTGTTCAGTGTAATCAGCAGAATTTTCTCAGTCGCCCTGCATGTGCATGTCAATTTTATATGTCCGCAAATGCTTCTGAGCTGACGTCTCCACCATCTGCAGTAATATTTGCATTAAGCCTTGTTCAAGCGCTTGCAAATGGTGCCATTTGAAGTCACAACTAACGCTGTCGACGTAGCATGGTTATTGGCATCGCAGTTATAGCGCAGCGAATACCACAGAGCCGCATTGACAACTGCCGCTTCATATAAATCATTCTGCTAGTGAAGGGATTATGATTCATGGACAATATTAATCGAATTGCCTACAATGCCATATTTATTGCAGACATTCAACAGCCACCTCGGCGTATACCAGATATAGAGGCCGGATAATAATAATAATATGATTTATTTCGCACTCATGGTACAGATATTTTATGACGATCAAGTTCAAGTGCAATCATTTAACAAAGCATGGGGTGCGATCATAATGTGCAAATAAAATTAACTGGAACATTGATATCTTCGTGCGAAAAATCGGGAATATTTTCACATTCACGGGCCACGCAAAGTTTTTGTATGGAGTTAACAAAGTTCAATCTTTGTTGATCAATGTTCGGTAGACTAAGCTTGCTTGAAATATCATTAAAAGTAATGGTCTGGTCGTAAATCATAGCAGTATTAAGATTAACGATACTCATAATATATCTTATATTATTTGCAACATTCGAATTACTAAAGGCACACAATCGGCTAACCGCCGATACAATATCATTCGTGCTGTTAAGACTATTTAAGAAAAATTTCATACATCGCAACATTAATTGTTCTTTTAGAGATAGTCTACCAGCTAAGAAAGGAATATACATTGATCTTGTTCTAGGGTGCAGTTTCCAAACATCGCTTTGATAATCAATAATCACATTATCTAACAGTTTCCCTATGATACTACTAAGAGCTACTGATCGATAATTATCACTGCTGTTCAATTATTTCTTTCCGTTCTTAAGAATAGGAACAAGCGTAGATGTTAGCATACCACGTGGCGTATGCGCATGATTCAACAACATAGTAAAAAGTTTTGATTGATGGGCATATAATTCATCGCAGCCATTCAGTATGTGATCAACAGTTATTTCACAAACACCGTCTGTTTTATCTCGTTTAAGCTTACAAGCTGCTTGCCTAACTTGTGAAATGTCGATAGCATGCAAAGAGCCACATGTACCACCGGCACAATTAGAGTGTACATCATGACCCAATGATTCAATGAGTGCATCCATTGCAGAATTCCTATAAGACACACGATTGTAAAATATTTCATATTTATCTTTAAAGACATTGCATATCTCGTCGTGCCATGATTCTGCACTTTGTCACGAATGAGAGAAATATTTGCTATAACAGTACTTATAAATGATGATATTTCATGGATGTGAGCATAAAAGCCAGAATTACTATAAATGTTTCCCAGAAGTACCATGAAATGACAATATATGCGAATGATTATTGAGCTGAGCCGCCAAACGTAGTGCACATCCGATAAAGACTGAGCGAGTTATCACATTATCATAATACAACATTACCAGGAATATTCTCTAATCATAAGAAACTTCCCCGCAATGCCGCTTTTCAAAACAAATCACTCGTTTGCGTAATACAAACGCATAGTTGACATGACGTATCTACTGTGATGACGACCCTGGACGCATCATTGGGTAGGCTTTAAGTCATAATGATCAGTTATCATCGTGATCCTTTACTTTATGAAGTTTAAACGACGGGACTCTCTCATGCAGCTATGTAGTCATAGACGAACATGATAATGAATAATTTGTGCGATGAACAGCATGGTACATAATATTACTCGACAATCAGTGATAATACCACTATACGTGCGATGACATCAGATACGTACATGTTCCTCCTAATTAAATAATATTTCTACTCCTTTTCTCTGCAGTCTATAAACAGTATTTAAATATGATAACTGATTTTTCGTTACATCCAATCGTCGCTGGTTTTGGTTGACTTATCTTTCTCAAAAGAAGGCTTTTAGCTAATCTTTGGAGCTCTCCAAATCCACTGTCAATCAAGTTCATCTATTGATTTTCTAAAAAATCACCTGAGAGCTAAATAAAACTAGCATTTTGTTAATTAAAACATAATTTGCAGACCTACTCCGAGAGTGTAGCTACCTGTCACACAGATTCTATCATGTAAACACTCAAATATGTTCCCCTCAAACTACTTGATGCTTGAACAACGCCAAATGTCGCAATGCAGATCTATATGCCGTAACGGTTAGCACGTTAGTTGCCCATGTCACCAAGGTAGCAGAAGCAGCCTAGCTCATCACATGCAGCCAATCTTCAAAAAAAAGCTCCTAAATAAAGCTCGTTTGACCATAGTATATCCCTACGTAACGTACACCAAGCTATGCTTCACGGACCTACTGTTTTGTTAATTTGCTCTCATCTAATCTGAACCCGCTGTAACCCGAAGCACTCGATATTTTTAGTGACACAATCTCAAATTAGCTCAGCATTTTGCACAAAGGATAGAACATAGTGATTGCTTTATCACGTGACCGATGTCTAACACACTTGGGTGTCACATCGACACCGCCACTCTCTATCTCTCCCTTTGTCTCTCTCCCTCTCTATCTCTTCCTATGTCTCTCTCCCTCTTTCGCTCTCTCTCTCTCTTACTCTCTCTGACTCTCTTTATATAGATCGCTCCCTCAACCCCTCCCTCAACACCTCCCTTTTCTTGTTATGAGTGGCGTCCTTTATGTTTGCATAAGGTAAACCTTACCATCAGTGTATGATGATTATTATAATGTCGTCATTTCATTAACTAGGACTATGAATGTTAGTGGCAGTGCGTGAAGCGTGCACACATATATATTTAAGCATGGTCGAAAACCTGTCAACATACCGTGCCAATAAAACATCTAAGGACACATTTATTATATAGCATGCACTCTGTTGGACCCGCTCCTCCAGTTATAATTCCAACTTCACCACATCACAGTGACATAACCCAGGGAAACTCCTCAAGCGGCATTACGTGGCTGTTTGCCTGTTAACCACATGGACGGTAGCAAAGACAACACCAACAACATATGTCACTTGTGTCACCATTGCACCTCATATCAAACGATTATTGACTTTTAAGGATATTTGGTATTTTTATGATGACGACAAAAGTGACTGTAATTCAACCCAAAACTTGCTAAAAAAAGACACTTGTCCGCCTGTGAAGACTCGGTCGCAAGGAAAAGGGCGGGTTCTGACGTCGTGTTTAAATCATTGCGTAGTTTTAAATTTATATCGACGTGACAGCAAAATGTCGCAAATGATTTAGGAATTTTGCATGTTTGCTAGTGTTTTATTGCATTTGAAAGAAGTCGAGGAATATTTAATGAAAGGCTTTTTAGAAAACCTGCATTATGTTTTGAGTGAATAGAGTGCGCGGTTTGCCCACTAAGGACATAAGTATGCGTCAAAAAGGCTGTCCTTAAACAGGAATTACTCCTTAATAAAAGCGTAAGAAGCACTTCGGGGGAAACCTGATGTTAAACTGTAGACTGTCTCCACATATTGCATTAAATTGCATATCCACTTAGGTCTGGAACATTTTCTCGTGGTTGGCTTGAATAAATGTGCCGAATAATTACGACAGCTGCGGCGGCAACGATGATTAATCTATGCCGGTATTGCTTCATCTCGCCTTAGATAGAAGTCATATATTTAAAAGTATGTTTGCCACCATTACACTCGATGTGTATGTGGTAACGGTTACGTACATTGTCACGAGTTAGTATTGAAAACATACACCACAGCAATGTCCGCCATGCGATATATAGTCTTAGTCAAAATCAAATGTGTGATATCAAAACACTCAAGCACAATGGCGCTCACGATATGAACCTTGCCTCTTTATCTGCATTCAGAGTGAAATCAATAATGGTCGGACTGTTAGAGGTGCGGTTAAGCAAGCTTGCAGGCTGCATAGAATTTATAATGCGAGCACTGAATGATACTGCGGTATATGCTTAAACCCAGTTTTATCTACGAGATTCTTGCTAAAGCTATATTATATGTAAGTATATATTAGGCACCCAATCACAAAGATGGTTGTCTCCAAAGGTGCAGGTTTCTGTAAATCTGTATTATATTGTACACGGCGTTGCATTAATTGTACAGATAAGTTGCTCCTCGATTGATCAGATAATTTATCTTATGTGAGCGTATACTACGGCAAGTGAGCAAGATTTGCGGTGCCAATAAAATCGAACATTGTTTTATTGTGATGAATAGGTTCCTACTGCTAGGTTCGGCTGCTGATACTTTTAAGACCTACCATCTTGATCTCGTCTCATTTCCCGAGCCTAAAGGCAATTATACCAAACCAACCTTTTTTGTAATTGAGGTCAGTAAGGCTGCAGTTAATTACCTAGTTGCTCTATTGGGAAGGTGAAAGCAATAATGCAATTTTGCGCAGCGTTGTACTCGCTGGTAATCGCCCCATTAACCCTCGAAATGCTGGACTTCGACGAGGGAAGCTCTGCGGGTAATTAATTCGGTCTCCTAGCACTTAACCCAGTGGCATACAAATAAATCTACCGGTATTGTGATTCACGTTATACCATCGAAAGCTAGAACCTTTCTAAATTCATCAAGTATATTTTTATGGACGGTATGCACGAACTATCAATTCCTCAGCGACACTCACCGTATTATGTTGTCTCACACGGTAAGTAGACCGGTCTTACAGATATCCCTTTGGCTCGTGCTGATATATACGTATGCGAGGCATCTTTGAACAACTTATATATTAATTAGACAGTACATCCCTGTACTATAGCGGTACGACAAAAAAGCATGCATGGCTTTTGGACGTGGCCTTGAAGACTGATGGGAAGTAGTTTATTGGAGAAATATTGTCAGATGCGAGATATGCAAATGTGTTTTTCCAACTATGAGCTACTGGTTTGGTCACTGCTGTTCTAAAATGACGATTCTTAATCTGCGGAACTCCTGGCATACGACATTCATCGAATAAATGTGCTTGCCTGTATAACATTGGTCGCCTGACATATCAAATGTGGTTTTAAATCAAGCTCGTCTGGTCCTGTAGTTAGACATCATATCTCAACTTCATCTCAACAAGCTGGGGGATCGGATGAAAAGGAATACGTAGCAGAGGGCTGTTCATTATGAAGACGTAAGAAGTATTTGTGGACCATCATAAACCTCGCTCCGTATTCTTTAGCGCAGCCAATATCAGTTGAAATGTCTATATTTATACGAGATCACTAGGCCCTCGAGCATATATCGAACCACATGTAGGCAGCGTTGCTTATGATTTGTGAATATGAGACCATCTCGATAATTAGCCAAATGAACATGCACCCGTGTACAAACTGAATTCAAGTTGTGTGACAGCTAGTGCATATGTATGATGCGTGGACAGACAAAACAATGTGTAAATTGCAAGAATCATTACGGTTTATGGTGTACAGCCATAGACAATAAACGTTGCTCACTGATGAATATTTATCACATATTCCTCTCAAGGATCAAAACGATGATATCCATTAAGAGTGCATCTATAGTTATGACCTGACGTTTATGATATCGTAACTGTGTGTGTAAATCTGCACAATACTGCTGATGTGATATTCTCCGGCAGGCATAACATGCGTTAGCTAAATCGCGTGCAAACATTGTTCACTAATGTTAATCCTTATGTTGCCCGCTTTTCAAGTTTCCCTGCTCATGCTATTATAAGCTTCATACGTAGAAACAAATTATACACGTCACTTGAATATGGATCCCACTTTGCATAGAATTCGATTAAAATGCATTTTATTTCTTTCAACTAAACCGCATGGTATTCGACAGCCCTAAAAGCAACTTATATCGGCAAATTTGCCTTATAAATTTATAAGATATTCACCACTTGCAGTTACAACGCCCATTGCTGTTGTGCATTTGGTACAATATGTCGTGCAAAGGTTAAGACACCGAATCTAATATAGACCGACATATGTGTATTACTACATATATTAGCCTCTACTGCATGTTTTGAATCGACTTGGAGAAATCATACCAATTGACTTTTGATGATAATTATGGCGGAGCGTTCTAGTTCCTTAAGTCCATTACTTACGCCGTTCCTTAAAGTAACGTAGAATCATTATGAGATGCATAGGAATTCAACGCGCCGTGCATATCTAGATTAAGTCTAAGTGGCACAGCGCAATGGATAGCTTTTCCTAAATGTGTAATGGAAAAGACTCGTGGATTTATATGTTGGCTTCGGTGAGTTGTTCATTGGTCATTCATGTACAACAAAGCTTCGGAAACATTGTCCAATGCTAGCTCTCATGACTAGTTTAATATGCATCAGACATTCATTGACTAAGAAGATTCTAACACACTGTCATATGATAACTATACGAAATCTTTTATTCACCTATTTGTCTCATTAAACATGATGCTAAAACTAAATGTTCGTGCCCAGTTTGTTGAGCGCGTAGGAATTATGTTCTGACGAATGTTCAGTATTGATGGTAAATAGTGATACAGGCATATTGTGTCCTCAAACATGTTCTACATACAATGACCATGGTGAAAACGCGTGATGGAACCCCGCTTTAAGTTAGTTAGGTGTACCCTAATAAGGCCGACTTATCCCGAACTCAATCGAGATGTTTGTGTCCAATCAGTAGCGCGTGTCGAACAACTCGCAAAACACCTAGACTGATCTGCGTTGATGGTGCGCTGTCAGCAAAAGGTCCACGCGGCATGTTGTCTGCTAAATATCCATAAGATTGTTGTCAGCTAACTGTCTTGTCGTATGGTTAGAGCTGACACGATGTGGTGTATGGTAACAGCCCTAGCAGCTTGTTGTAAAGCAACGGACCATACAATTTGCTAGTCACGTATATGCGGTGTCTTCCTGGTTTACAGTTTATGCGGTCTGTTACAAAAACAAACACTCTTCACGTTTTGTCACTATTAACAATTTGTATAGCATTGTAATGAGAATTGAAACGCCCTAAAGGCTTAGTTTTGCTATCAATACCAAACAAAAGTCCCATATCACATTCGAGTATAAGTGGTATATATATATAGATATATATATATATATATATATATATATATATATATATATATATATATATATAGATATATATATATATATATATATATATATATATATATATATATATATATAGATATATATATATATATATATATATATATATATATATATATATATATATATATATCTATATCTCTCTATATATATATCTCTATATATATCTATCTATATATATCTATATATATATATATATATATATATATATCTATATATCTATATATATATATATATATATATATTAGCACGAACGCGATATTTAGTGGACAAACCGCCAATCTTTCGTAGACTATGGTCCACGAAAGGATATACCAGTATGTCCACGATAGCAACATTCAGCGCACGAATTCATCACGACTATGTTGTTGATTAGATTTTTCTCTCTGCATCAGCAATATCCGCTTCTTGAATTATAATTGCGATGCCGGAAGCCATCCATTAACTCACTATCCTACATATGCGATCAACCTAATGTATTAGTTCTGATATTGAAGTGTGCTTTGTGTTTTGATGTGGTATTTACATTGCCAACCATGTAAACCAAACCGAATCCATTACTCCTTCCAGCTCGTATATCCATTAGGTAGTGAAAGCTTGTCGCGTATCGTTCCATTTACTCGACAAGGCAAGGCTGTCTGGGTTTAGCCCAATGAACCAATGTATATATGTGGTTGCTTGCATACCGCGCTCAGCCTCGGTGATTAATACGTACGTAGAAGGTCGTTTTCTTGTTCTGAGGTTTGTAATCGCTCAAATGGCATTATAGACGGAGCTGTGTTGTTTCCGTTTTTTGGGTTGCATATTGACAAACTTCTACGGTGTCTCCATGATGGCAAAGATGGATGCAACATAGGTCATCGCTATATCGATGCTTTTATTTGTGCCTGTGATGTGTCACTCATTGCGCATCCAATCACGACTGCTAAGATGCGTAGAATGTTCAAAATATGTTCGCATGAGTACGTGTTGATGCGAATCTGCGTGTCATAACTGAGCTAGCCATATCATTTACCTGTAAGGTTTGTTTATGCTCTATCTTTTTGTAATCAATTGTGTATTAGTATATATGGTGTGCGAACAGCAATCATTATATTATGATTATTATTATTATCAAAGTCGATCGATAGGTAAAGACAGATACATGAAATATAACAGTTTATTTCAGTACGAAGTATTAGTGTTTCCTACAATAAATGATAGCAGATGCGACGTTTAGTTATGTATGTCCCGATAAAAAACATTCGCAGAATAATTGTCAGGAGGTATGTTTGATGACATTGCTATGGTCCTCTGGTTGTGGTCAGATTATGACAAGAGGCACAGATTCAGTCATCTGACTAGTATACTATATAATGGATATCTCTAAGCGCTATGGCAGACTGGGTGTCATTTGTAATAATGCAATGTGTGTTCTCGTCACATTACTTTTCTCCTGAGCTACCTAAGCGGCAACAGCAGTCCATTACCAGCAATTAACATACTTTAAGGTGACATGACAACGGATCTCTGAAAATTACCTCAGTCAAGAAAGCAGATTCATGTCAACATTATTATCAGAATGTGCTAATAACTGTCTATTATTCGTCATGCAGCTAGCTATCACATGGTTAATTAATTGTCACTATCACGGTGCATTGCATTGTATTACAGCTACGCTACTTATCCATGCTTGTTCTCGACGAATAGTGCTCTAAAATGAAGCTTACACGGCAAATGAGTTTTGGAAGCTGGCGGTTTTCTGAACTTGGCGTTGGTGCACTTGGCCGGTGATTGCAATATGGCATCCTGATGTCTACAGGCGTCTTTATCACATAGTCTAGTGGATTTTACGTGTTAAAGGTAAGCCGTGTGGATGATTTAATAATTGCTATATCAAAATCGAAGTTTATTTGTTACCTCAGCAATGTTATCTACTAAAGCGACGTTATGTCCCGTTCCATATTTTATTTGCATTTGAAAACATGACGTTGTTCTAAGGATTCCAGTAGAGAGAAAAGCAGAACCACCGAAAGAACAATCGACAAAATTTCCTGTTCTGATCTTTGATGATTGATATAAACACCAAAGTAATGAGAAACATGAGGATGAGACAAATGTACCCTATCATAATGCTATGCGTTGTCTTAATGATCAGTGCGTTTCCTTTGTGGTATGAAAGACCGAAAGGAGCCAATTTATGGTCAATTGCATCAGCGTATCTATCCTATATTCAGCCAGCTGAAGGTACGCCCCCTACCGGCCAGTTAGGATGTAATCATAGCACACACACAACGCTGCAACGCTGAAACATGCAAAACGAAGCATTCAATTTATTCTATTTACTATTTGACAAGAGGAGCATCATAAGTCAGTTAGGTGATTGCTTTTATCATTCAAATACGGGACATAATACTTTTTGCTGTGAACGAAATTGCACAGCCTCCATGGCGCTTGGATTGAATGACTTTGACGGGCATTTATTTACTTTTTCGGTTTGCAAGATGCGCAAAATTGACATAATTTGATAATGGCTGCTAAACTTTGTCGAATATTTGGCCCATTCATGCAAACACAAAAGGTTAGAGATTGGTAGATTGTTAATCCAATTGATAATGAAGAACGAAAGTGTATTTTAGTCCTCACTGTTTGTATGTTATGTTCCTATATTTCTTTCGATCAGGCGTTCTTATTTGAGCGGATGTGTATTTTTGCAGCAATCGCTTCAATGCGATATAAGGCCGATATATCACTAGTTCTGCATATCATTATGTAAGTGTGGTTAGAAAATCATCAAAACCAACCAAAAGTAACACATTACATCCCTGTTTTACACATTTATTGGTACCAGGAACAATTTATGTTACGTATCAATGAGAATGTCAATATAATTGCCGGCATAAGGTCCTCAGGTTTAGCGTGTTTAATTATTTGCAACCTGGATTGAAATGTTCGAACTTGCTGCTGTTGATCTCGGTCGATTCGCATCTCTACCATTAACATCAATCTACCCAAGCCTTAAGGTATGTGTAACCATTATCATGATGAAAGTAACAGCACACACTTTCAACAATAGCAGCTGCACTGCCAGCGACGTACAAATAGCCTCATGGTACTCTATTTAGTCTGACTGTAATATGAGTATTTGTTTTCCAGACAATGAATTATATTCACAAAATTATCAATCTTGTTAATTATCAATCATGCCACTAAACATAGTGTAATTTAGCCAATACCAATATTTTCAGCGAAAGTAAGGATCTGTCGCCAATGAACTGTGATTTATCGGAATGTATGCAGCTCTAACGCACTGACAAACTATCGCGAAATATAACTGAGATGTGGAAACGGATATTGCCACTTAGGTACAAATTGGAAACAGGATGACGATGGCACAGGACGATATATACATGATAAGCCACAGAGAGCTGTACTGTCTTGAGCTATTTCTTGAAGCTTCCTCCCTGATGTGTCATTTCGATTCTACTCATTATTCAATGCATATTGCGCCAAAAGGTGCCTCAGCTGGTGGGACGTGCTGGTATGGTTTAGACAGGGTATAAAAGTGCCCACTATGTTCTCTTGAGAAATGTTTTTTTCGCCATTTGCAACCAAGAACTGCCCCGTAAGTTGCTATTTATCGATGTGTGTGGAACCAAACCATAAACTAACAAGTAACTAATATTACCTTTTATCAATATTCATTTTTATTTTACCGCACGAATCCTTATGAAAGCATTACTCAATATGCTGCGGAATGTGATGACTACAAAGCAACACCAAAAGATATGACGAGGTCGTCATATATCGAAGTTTGAAATGCTGGCGATAATCCCTTTAAGTGACCCAGTCCTGTCGGCACACAATATTTTTTATCGGATGACTTTATATTTTCGATTGTCCCGTTATTTTTGTGTGATTTATATAGTGCAAATCTTATTATTCAAAGGAGATGATATAATTTTTGTTTCCAAAACAAAAACAAGATACCTACTCACATGGAGGTGAAGTCGCTGTAGTCAAATAGTGCATCTGAACTTGCTCCAGTTGCGTTGTAAGCATTGGTTGCTTATCTAAGCAACAATATTCCATGGTAGCACTCCAGTTACAATCAACACTAATAATCACACCATGCCTCAACACATTAAAAGCACGCGGGCTACCTCCCACGTTTTTAGATATGCAACACTATTTCCTTCCACCGCGTTTCGCAATAGCTGTTAAGCCATAGCCACTCATCTAAAAATCAGTTCTTTTTTACAAATCCTTAAGTGCTTAAATGTAACTCAGGTGTCGAGATACACTAACAATCTTTGAAATCCTAACATTCCCGTTAGTAATATACGCTGATGCCCTTACACACTTGAAAACAATTCGGAAGCGCCGTTCAAAGTAAGAATATGCTTGGTTTAACCACAGATATTCTTTCGGGGAGATCGGTTTTAATTGGAGTGCAGGACTCTGTACTTGATCGCGCACAGTGAAGTGGGGTCAATCAGAATGAATACAGGGAATGCTTCACTCTTACACCATTCACCATTATGTGCATTCAACATATGATATATAAGCTATGGTATTTTATTATGTATGGTCAACATTTCAATATAACAGGAATGAGCAATATAATTATTATAGGGGGTTTTCCACGTGAGCAACATTCCGTCGGCGAATTCACCAGGTTCATGTGTTTGATTCTATTGCACTCTAAACAACAAAATTATTCTCTCATGAAACTCCGAATGCAATATTGAAATCTGCCAATTAACTCACTGCGCTGTATAAATGCGTATGGCAATGAAATGGTTCTGATATTGAAACGTGTGTTGGGTTTTAATGTGCTATTTTCGTATTGTCTAACCAATCGACTCAGCGGAAACAATTACTCCTCCCACCTCTTACATCCATAAGAGAGCGAGAGCTTGTCAAATATCGTTGCATTGACGTCACACAGCAGGAGCATCCGAATTTAGCACATGACTAGAGCAGTCCATTACCTACAACTCTCATACTTTCTGCCGACTCAGTTAAAGGATCTAGAAATCAATGAATAGTCATGAACGGTGATTCATGGTAGAATTATCATCACAACAAAGGCCCATTATTCGCAGTGCTACTCAGCTACCGAAATAGGATCATCTTGAAGCCTGTCAGGTTGATTATTCGCATATTTTAATTCGATTGGATATTGGATGTTGTATTGCTGCATGGTAAATGAAGAATTTCCGAGAATTTTGCATGGTTTTTCTGATGTCACTGAGCAACGGTTAATACCAAACGCCAGGGCAACGCATAGCGCCTGCGCTACATATTCTTGCCGCTTACATAACAACTACCAATCAGCTTTTGGAGCTTGGTATTCGATGCACTTAATGTGGGTCCACATAGCTGGTGCATATTGTATGGTCTCTTCTACGGACAGTGTCAACTTCTAAATGATTTCGCTGTTGCTTTATCAAATATCGACCGAAATCTGTTACATCATCAATGCTATCTATCACAACGTCATGGCAGTAACACATTGTTCATTGTTCGGTTTCTTCAGTTCAGTTCGTCGTTTGAACAACAACGTTTTATTTACGCTTTGACGTTAATCTTCATTGCCTTAAGCACATAGATGATTTGAATTATTATTACTCTACCGAATCAAGAAGTCATATAAACAAGCGAATGACTGCTTGTTTAACGGGCAGTTAATAATAGTAATAACTGGAATGATTTCTTTTACGTGTTCAAATTAACGGATCACTTCTGCGGTGTAGCCCGGGCTGTGATGATTACTGTCGCTTGTGTATCTACCTGCCTCTTTGGAAGATTAACATATATATAACCCATTGTCAATTTGTTAAAGACATACGCATAACTCAAACCACAGTGTTGATATAGGCTTCTGCATGATGCCAGTGTTCCCTTTAGATCCAACCAACTTTTACTCTTTAAACATACTGGTTCGCTTATATTATTACGGGCAAACATCTCGGGCATATTAAAGGTTATAGCAGCGAGTTGCCCGATAGCATTGTTACACATGGTATAAATAGAAAGTGAGTTTCCTCCAGCATGTGACAGATGGAAAAAAGCCAATTTATGGTCTATCGCATCACTAGATGCGAGTATCTATTATACACGGCCTGCCTTAGGTTATTCCTACGTCCCTCTCACTCCTCAAAATAAATAAATAGGATGTTATCACAGTAAGAGACATGCAAACTGAAGCAAAATAGATATTATTCACACCATTCATTTAGATCAACTCTTTTTCACGATTGGTATATACTTATAGAACAGCAATATTTGAATGCAATGAGCAGATGCATACAAGCTGGCACAAAGTCAAATATTGCTTTTTGCATTTGCATTTATTGACAAGGCTATGATGAGCATTCTATCGCAATAACGATTTCGTCAGCTTGTTCCCCTGTTCACCATAAACCGTCACTTACGAATTGTATTATAGTCTATGAAGAAGGTCTTTGGCACAATTATCATCACAATGTGTAAGTAATTGGTTATTATTCGCCGCAAAAGTGAAGGAAACGCAACACAGCGACCAACACTGGAGAAACGCAACGTTCAGTAAGTTGTAATTTATGTAACTGTGGTTTTGTTTCATCTGCCTCTATGGTACAATGATTGTCTGGCGGGCATTTATTGAATTTTCTTGCTCGCAAGATGCGTCGGTATCATTGGATAGTAGCTCTATAACTATTCCCTTCCATGCGATATTTGGTTTATAGATCACTAAAAAATCTTAATGCTCATTGCACCATCGTCATATCAACAACACAACATCTCATTGAACCTACCGTAAGTGGCCTGTCTCTTCCATGTTTTACAAATGAGTCGGTGTCAGGGACAATTTGCGTTATGAATCAATCAGATAGTCATTACCATCAGTCTGCTGAATGGCCTCAGTTTTAGGATTTGTAACTTGTTGTCGAGTCTAATGGGTTGGATTAGTGCGTTCTGATAAGATGCAGTGGATCTTCGTCCGTGTAGAACCCTACTACAACTTACAAAAACTGGACTCTGATATATTTGGAACCATTATCCTAATGAAATAAACAGAGCCCACGTTTAACAATATCAGCTGCTCAGTCAGTCAGCGACATACAAATAGCCTTCTTGCTATCTGCTATTGTTCATTGGAATGAATCATGACACTGAGTTACAGCTTTTCAGACAAGGAAATATATTCATAGGAACATTTTCACCGACTTTGTTGGTCATTCGGTATGGTATTTGGGCAACTTAATCTAGCTTGGTGCATCGCGTAACCATCAAAACATATTATATCATTTCGCCAATACTACAAGTTTTAACCAAATTACTGCTCTGTCACACGTTAATTATATTATACCACTTTACATGCAGCTCTCAGACAGTTCAGATATTGTCAAACTATGGCAAATCAGACTGAGATGTGCGAACGGCTAATGCCACTTTTGTACAAATCGGAGAACGGAATGACGATGGCACAGCACGATATGTAATTTATAATGCAAACCCCAGAAAGCTCCTCTGTCTGGGCTTATTTCGTGAAGCCTCCTCCTCGATGTGTCATTCCTATTTTAATCTTTATTCAATGCATAACTCGCCTACAAGTCACAGTCTTTTGGGACGTGCTAGAATTGTTAAGCCTGGGAATACATATTCCCAATATTTGATGCATTATTCAAAATACAACGCCGGTGGTTGTTACAAATCACCACCAATATATACGACGAGGTCAACTTATTTGGAAGTTTTTCGAAACGGCGATAATGGCTCAGAGTTGACTACACATAAAACATACAACGGATAAATATGTATTTTGCGCTTGTCTCTTTTATCGCTAGGCAATTGCTATGGCGCTGCTCTAAATTTATTCAGAGAGGATAATAGTGGGAAAATGGTGCATCGAAAGATGCTCTAGTCGCGCTGCATGATTGGTTGCTCAGCGAAGCAACATAATATATGATAAAATCCAAATTAAATTCAACACGCTCCTTATTATTAGCCTAAAACTCTCACATTTGTAGCCATGCCAAATTATTTCCCCCTATCGCGATTTGCAACGACTGTTTAGTCAAAATACTTCTGTGTTATACATCCTCGTATGCGTAAATTTAACTAAAGCTTCGAAATACAAACGCAATCTATGAAATCCTTTCATCCATGTTAGTGATATACAATGATGCCTTTATTGGCATGGAGATAAATCAGAAAAGCTATTGAAAGTGAAATGATGCTTTGTTTCGCCACCTGTATTCTTTCGGTGTCATAGATTGTGTTTTGAGTACAGTTACCTTTATTGGATCGCGCTCCGTGAAACGGGGTTATTCAGAGTGACTACAGAGAAAGCTTCACTCTTGCATCATTCCCCATTTTGCGCATTAAACATATGGTATACATGCTATATGCTAATGTAGTATGTATGATATATATTAGCCATATGCAAATTTAGAATGTATGGATAATATTCCGCTACAACAGAAATAAACATAAGTTTAGATTTTTTAGAGGGGGTTTTCCGTGTCAGTAACATTCCGTGCACGAATTCATCAGGTTCATATGTTTGATTCGATCGCACTCTCTACATCAATTCTATTATGTTGTCGAACTCCTGCAAGGTTGGAATTTGCCCATTAACTCACTATGCTATATATGTGCGTAGTACAATAAACTGGCTCTGATATTGTAGCGTGATTTGTGTTTAAATGAGCTATTTTCCATAACCGAGCCAATCGACACAACAGAAACAATTGCTACGTCCACCTCTTATATCCATTTAAGCATAACAACTTGTCACAAATCGTTGCGTTGACTCGACAGGGTAAGGGTATCTAAATTGGGCATTATGTAAATTTGCATATATGCCGCTGCTTACATACTACTCTTTATGACGTTTAGTTACCATAGTGCACTTGCAAAGCGCTTTGCTTCAGTTGATGATGAACGCGTCAAGAACACGACATTGTGTGAAAAATACCCTACGTAAAATTCTGAACCATGTATCTAACTATTAATCTGTACCAGCTCCGAGGCACAATACCACTCATGTTCAGTTCTCTCGCCTGTGTGTGCCTTGTGACATTGTTAAACTATTGCATTACAATGTGCATTATCAACACAAATCAATGTTTACTTGATACACGCTCAACAGCCATCATGCCTGCTTATGCGACGCCTCGCTAGTTACACCACAAAGTCCGGAAAGCTGGTGCAGGGAGTTCGTTTTCAGGTACTTTGATTCATTTCTACTTCATCTCCTCTCGTGCCTTAGGTTTCTGTCACTGCCATAGCACACTGACCTGTAGTAATTGGGGTCAAAACTGAATTGGCAAAATCTATTCGACGAGAAACAGCTTTTCATCATTTTATCGTTGTGCGCCAAATACTACGATTTATTGACCAATGACACCAGAACATAGAAATTGCAGCTCAAATCGTTAGCTTCTGCCAGCAACAGTAAAGTGGATGGAGGTATATTCATAGTTACAGGAGACAAAATGACATTACCACCATTCGCTGCCATATAGGGTTGTACTGGTAAAAAAATATAGTGTATATTGAGAGTCAAGCTCTCTTTGCGCACATTACTAGACTAAGTGTCAGTTGTAACAATGCAAATGAGGGCTCTCATCATATGATTATATCCTGAGCTATCCAACTTGACTACCATTTTTTCACAATGTGTACAAAATTTCCGACAAATACTGGACAAACACTACGCTTTTTAGGTTGATTATTTTTTTTTTATTTCATTTGATATTGCCAAGAACTACGACTGTCTTCGTTGATTTCACAAAGCAGTGTTCAGATAGTGGTGGATAGCTTGAAGCATCATCAAGAGGCATCGGTTTATAACAATATAAAGCCACTCCACTACCCTTCACGCCTCATTACACAAGACAGCGTTCTTAATCATGCTGATGTAGCATTATATTAATGTGTTTTGGAGGCTGATAATTTCGTAAGTACACTAAGCTGATGCCGATAACCCTCGTGATTGCGAAATCGAGATTTTGCGCGTTAAAAGTAAGCTATGTGAAAGGCTTAAGTTCAGTGATCGAATTTGTTCTAAATTCACAGTTGCTTTATCAAACATGGATGGCAAACTGTTACATCATCAATGATCACATCACAATGACACATTTCATTCATCGTTCTGTTTCTACATTGTTACATTCATCATTCATCATCAGCGTATCGTTTTCGCTTTGATTGTAAGCTGTTCGGACAAATGCTTATCAGACATATACCAAATAAGGCACTGTAATGACAAACACATTGTAACGCCGACTGTGAAATATTTGCAGTCACCGCTGGCTGTGTGATACCTGTGGTCCCCGCCTGACTGTGTAATATCCGCAAATGCCCGGCGTTCTATCTGCACTACCGGGCGGGTAAGTTATACCTGCAATCCCTTGCGGTTATGTGATACCAGACTTCCATTAGGATACAATACAAGTGACAGCGACCACAAGGGAACAGATGAACATTTGCTTAGTTTGAGTATTTTTACTTTTAAGCTTAATTATGTCATGAGTATTCTTGTTTATCAATGAAATTTGTTTCAGTTCGGTTACGCCTTAGGACGAACATTCTCCATGCTCACATAGATTGATCGATATCGCCAAGACATGGACAAAACCAAATTGGTCGCCCGACGACATGTGTTTTAGGTTTTAATGGAGTGCAATACAATATTTACATGCCATGTTCTTAGGTAGGGGACGTGAACCTGCACGTAACTTGATTCAACTCCACGTAAATAATTCAAGGCGCCAGAAATAGTTAGGTTTGCACAACTTCATGTAATAAGTCCATTCAAAATCGTCGTTATGAACTCTGACTTAGCAAATAGCTACATGAGTTTCATGTCAACTGTGGAATAAGGGCTAAGAGTTGCACGGTGATAGTACTTCTACAGCCATATTTCAGATAAGTCGTCAATAGCCTCATGTCTGCTGTGACCGTGCTGCACAAATATCAGATGTTCGTGTCTTAAACCTTACGATCATTCTAATCAATATATCACCTCCAGGTCGAGATTTAGGTTGATTGATATGCATCCTCTCATCAGTGCAACATGTGTTCTAATCAACCCTCCCATCAATGCAACAATTATTGCGGCTATTTAAAACTATGAGCTTTGGCATTACAATATGTAATGTGTTAAGCTTGATATGCAACTCGTGTGATTGAATCATTATTAGACACTGAAATATTTACATTAACTTCGAAAGGTTGCCTGGCCCTATATTATGTAAATTTCTCCTGGAGGTGTCTTTCAATTTCTGCCACCGTTTGATGCATATTGCGTATGCCATGTTCAAGTTCCTTTTAAATGTGCTAATGATTGCGCAGACGGGGAACTTAGTGTGCCTGTGCTATGCTTTTGATAAATCTATCTCAGCCCATATGACACCTTTTGTTTTTGACCAGCAGTCTGCATTTATCAAAATATCATGACGTGTGATGCGTGTCTACATTTATCAATATCTCAAACAGTAATTGTCATTCGTCCAAATATGCCTCAGTTTGATGGTGGCCAAGACATACCAGCAGATTAGACGTGAATGATGTATATATATTCAGCTACGAATATTTTTTTCGGGAAGCTGATACCTTTGTTATGTTATTACTCATATTGAATCATTTCAAGAATTCACATCATTGTGATCTGAGTGCTCGTGTTCTATGGGCACACACTCGTACATGGCAATTATATTGGATAAGAGAACTTTAATAAAACGACAAGGGACATCGAAGTCTAAAATAAGGACTGCGCTATATATGTCGACATGGACTACATTGCAGGACTTCTCAGAACAGGTTTGTACGCTTGTTTCACGGGACCTTACTGCTGTATTAAGTTGGTGAGTATAGTTTAATCCAATGATAACAATTGTCTCTGTAATATCCAGAGAGTGTTTCTTTCATGTAGCATATTGCATATTATCTTTATGTTCTAAATTTCTCCTTCTCAGCGAACATTACTTGCACAGTGGTTAGTACATTACTGATTAAGCGAAACTATATATTGCGCATATTTATCCACACCATAGTGATCGAAATCAACCTTTGGATTGTTTATAAGGTTCAACTGCTAATCAGCTGTTAACCTGAGAAATCTGCAGCGCTTGCCGTGCTGTTATATACTGAAGGTGATATTATGGAATCTGTAAATAATGAGGGTGCAGTATGCACATATTGATGATTTCAGTTTTGGTAATCTTCCTCCACTGTCTACTGTACGTATGGTCTACCTTATGGGACACACAGGTTTTGTCTTGACCTCAGGCAGCACATCCAGCAGGTACATAACATGACCCCTCTGATATTATATGGGCTTCCCAGACCTAGGCGCATACTATGGTGAAGTGTCAACAATGTATCCGGCACTAAGTCGTTATCCAAAATTGCGTGATTACGTCAGAGGGTTTAGATTGTTTTTCTTGAGAGATAAAGAATATATGATGTAAATATGACGCTCCTTAAATATGTTATACTTACCGACGAGGGTTACTGCCATAAAACCTGAAAATGATGTGCAGTGTGTTATGAGATTGTCGACATATCAGCGCAAAACATCATGATGTAAATGCTAAATAAATTTTGAAGTGCAGCTTCTCCATAAACGTCGTCAAAGCCGGGTTTGCCCGCAGGCTATGGATACTTAATGGCTTGCACCTAGATTGTGTGGCCATATATGGTAATGAGTTGACTTTGTCCGCCAAGCAATACCACAATCTTGTTCTTATCAATATTGGGTCATCATGCAATTCCCAAGCAGGTTGCCAGATGCCAGCTGCTCTTCGGGAAAGTGCCGTACAATATCAACTAGATTATGACAAATTCTGAAAATTACAAGTACAAATAGCCAGACCTTCCTTAATTGCTTTCCAAACGGCAGGTCGTTTAACTTGATATGCAACCATCATTTAAAACAATGAGTGATTGCAAGGTATAGTAGCAAACCTTTGCAAACGAATAGGCCAAATTGAATTCACAAAACTGTGCATTATGTTACCTCTTGCGATAATATCTAAATGTTGCGGTCAGGTGCGGTTGCGTGGTAACCTAGTTAGTGCTGCTATCTGGCCTAATTTATGTCTAACTTGCATCGAAGGCTAAACACGGGATGTCGATGAACTGAGCAGTCAAACAGAATTTGAAGCTGCCATTCAAGCTAAACTATATTATTAAAACAAAGCGTCGATTCATTAATGCTGTCTATATAAATGCAAAACTGAAATCATCGCACAACAAGCGCAGTCAAAAAAACAAACAAATAAGGCCATTAGGACATTAGGAGACTCCAGATATATTTGTCTGCCGTAAATGCGCATGATGCAATCTTCTATATCATGCTCATACCACTGTTGTACATTTACTGCAAATAATCAACTGTTTTGTCTGGAAGGTTTACGCAAGCAATATGTTACTTTTGTTTATATTCTTTATAGCCTGAAGATATTAACTATTATTGAAAAACTTCATAGGATATCATGATTAACATTAACCAGGTTGAGAATAGTTAATGCAGAAGCAATATTCGAATTAATAAATGGACAAATATGCATACCGTGTTAGAATCACATCGCCGAGTGCTGATGTGTTCAATGCATATCATCACCTACCTTTTGTAATAAATCATAAATTAGATAAACCATTTCCGCCCTTGCATCAAACGTTTTCCAATGTGTAAAGAAATATTGAGACTCTTGTCTGCTTTCGACGATGACCAAATGTTTTATGCATTAAACTATTATGTCCAAATCGAGATTTGGGCTTTCATACACCATTAGGTATTTCCGGGTAGCACTTAGCTCTATTGGGAAAGTATACACACTCAATTAGTGCCCGTCAAAGCTTACGAAATATTTGTGCCTTGCTATTTCTACTTTTGTTGCAACTGATTTCTTTGAAAAATACATCAAGAAGCTTTTAGTGTGTTCCATTCAGATATCAAGTTATTTCATGCGTGATCCAGTTACCAACATACATTACTAAACGCCAATGCAGGTTAACATCAAGGGGTAGTCAAAATAGTTGAATATTGTACTTGCCTTATTTTATCCCAATGTACATAAATATTATATGCACAAAGCCTAAATTTGTAAGGTGCACATTAATATTCTTTTCTGTGTAATGCAGGTACAATATGAATGTACGGTTTACTAGAATATGATCGTTAGAGAGACACCTGTGTCAAGCTGCCTTAACCGATAATGACAAATGTGCATTATGCGCTGTCAACTCAGGTGATTAATAGGCGTTTGTGTAAATTGTGATCTTTTCGACTGAAATGCCACTTGAGCCGGACAAAATTAACGGTAAATTGTATCTCCGATTTTTTGGTTTATGTCTCTAAAGGTCTATAGCCATTTTCATGACCGGGACTATTTTTTTCTGATTTAGTGACGTAAAATGGTTCTTATAATCGATCAAACCTGTTGTGTACTTACTCTGAAGCAACTCTTGTGGTAGAAGACTCTAATATGCTTTAAACAAGTGTAGTGTTCATCAATTCCTTCGGTTAAAGTCGGCGCCTAGAAGGTGGAATACAGTCTATATGATAACGCAATCAACATGGTCGTGTTATTTGAAAGTTTAAGGGTCATTGTATATGGGGGGTTGGGGAGGGGTGGTAATCCGAACGCTCTGGTCGGGAGATTCTTGCAGTGTATATGCACTGTTATGTATATCGTTAACTCCATGTCACATCTATTGCATTTGACCCAAAATAATTATCCAAACCACCACTAATAAGGTTCTACCAGCTCAATGTACAATAAATGTAAATCTGGTGCTATACCTTTCCCACCATGAGTTGCGCACAGATTCAGCAATGGCACAGGTACAAAATAAAGTCATGCTATCACTTGGGCTGTAACACAAGGAGTATTCGTTGGTTAGAGACATTTTAAGATACCTTATGCCAGGCATCAACAGTCCTTATATTGCATGCTACTGCTATAGAAACCCTTCATTGTGACGTTCAGTATGCTGGTTTTGTTGTATTAATTAGTAGCCCTATACGAAATTGTACTGGTAATGTTCTTAAGTCGAGTTAAAAATTACTTCATTGCATCTTAGCTAAGCCCAAGTAAGCGCAAGTTAAGCATAATTTCTATGCAATAGTGTAATGGTAGAAATATTACCAATTAATGCATTGTTGATACTCCGAATTTGTCTGCCAGGGCAAGTGAATCTAATTTGCAACCTAGAGAGTTGGCAAGCGGAAAATTTCCTTTGTCTTAACCACCGTACATATAAAGCCGACAATTTGATCGTTGATAAGGTTTAAATGACTATGCAATAGTTCAGGCAACCAACGTTTCATTCTTGGTAGCCCAAACACTGACTTTCGGGCCACCAAACATCCCAGAGTCTAACTGTAATGCGATGGCTGTATCGCCAAGCCTATTGGTATGTTCATCAATGATGCCAATGAAATGAGGCCATCGTAATGTAATATCTGACAAAATAAAGCCTAGCAATGCGTTATGGAAATTATCCTATTTACGAACATGCTCATTCTCTATTCGTCTATAAAAGATCTTCCCTAAGTGTGATGGCCCAATAGAAAGATAATTCGTATATAATATCATTTGATAGTACCTGTCGATGATAACAGTATCAGTATTAACCATTTATATGTACTATTTTAGTATCATTCTCTCTCCGATATTTGATATAGTGCAGTGCCGTGCTAAGAGCAATGTAATATATTCCGTCCTCTAAACTGTATAAAATGTTAATATCGACATATTTTGAGATAATTAGTTGATTATTAAATATAGTTAGATTTAGTCACATACCAACATATTTGAAGAGCTCTTCTCCGCTAGCATGTGCTTTATCTGCAGTGGCAGTTTGCACTTCGGCTCTATCGTATTCGCTCTATCAATTACTACGGCGTCTTTTTTGTCTGGAAACGACGGTGTTGCGTCGATGGCGCATTACGATTTGACCAAATGGCACCAATTTTTTAGCGCTGTTCAAAGCTTACTGTGTATATTCTTTCGGTAACATTGCTAAACAATAATACCAATCTGCAGTAATATAATATATCCAGACACGAGGGTACAAACAGGATGATGATACACGTACTACTCGTCGTAACCGGTCATCCATGGTGCCACACATCCAACACCACGCAGTAAGGGTGAAATGAAGTTGGCGTTCGAGCATATTCCGCTGATCATACTGCAGAATAGCCAAGAGCAAGAAGTAAAGCCATTTCACCTGAAGTACTCAGCCACACATAAACGTAATCTATTTTTATAAAATAGATTAATCACGGGGACGAATGTGGCATTCCGATTAAATGATCTCATGTATGGTGACTCCAACCGAAATTCATCTTTAAAATCCAACAAAAGGAAGGAACAATCATACATTAGGATGGAACTGTAAAATGTATGCTGTAATAAGGCCAAAATTGCATTTGTTTTTGGCACAACAGAGCCATATTGCGTACAGCCGTTGATATGCTAAGATCAACAGGTATTTAGTATTAAGCGTAAACGGTGGTAAGACGTCCATTCGGTTTCGAAATTGTATTTATCCTTAGCTTATATCGGAAGTGAAAGGCATCTGACCACTGTAACTTCATGTTAGAAAACATCTGACGTCTTTTGAAAAAAATTGGGACTCGCTTTGAGACCGAATGTATTGAAATTGAAATCCTGTAATATATCCTAGCATACCAGGTCAATCGATAGTTACTGAATAAGGCCACATTTCATAGCAACCAATAGCGGCGGCTACTCCTTAGACCAGGCTATTACACGATGCATCAACTCGTGTGAGTACCATGACTGATCAAATATTCAAACTGATAAACGCTATCTTGGTATCCAATCTTGTCAACCAACGAGTTCCTTCACCACATACCAATATTCTGTTGAGGACACTAATGCAACATACGACGTAAATAAATATCAGGTTGCGATGCAACTACTGATATAACCTGACAATCCTAAACCCGCAAATCACCCTCAAAGCTGATATTACCCTTTTATTGGAAAGCAGATACAGCGATACATGCACCGCAGTTAGCAACAGGCTGTCGTTATTGTTGACATATGTAGTAATTCAGCATACTGGTAGGATTTTATATGAAGGCAGCATTGCTAGGTATTGTCATGTGCGCATTCCTTCTGCTGTGCATGTTTTGCCTTCGGAGTTGATCTGGGTAATCTATACACTGTGTCTAGGGCTTCATGAATATATGGACTACTATGGTGTCGACTATATACGTTGTACTGTATGCGGCTGCGCTATTCGAATCACTGCAGATACATTGATAATCGGGCAACACATGCATTGATACCGTCTTGCCATCCTCACAAATGATTAAGTTGGTATGAATTCAACTCAATGATTGGCGCGCAATCTTCTGCCTTTGTCTAAATCGTTCTATATAGCGAAATGAATCACGATTGAACAGTGCACTGTACAATGTAAGTTGCTTTTATCATTGCTGCCATTGGCAGGTTCAGCGTCTGTAGTTTTATCAATATGCAATACATCAAATACTGTATTCATTTTTGATGCCCGCAACCTATATGTTGCGGAGTGCACATTGCGGTACATGACGAGCGTGTATATTGCTTGCCTCCGGATAGTGTTGTTGATTGATAATGATGATTTATATCTTTTGTTTCATTGCAAAAACCACCGGCAAGTGCAGCCACCATTATCAAGTAACGATGATGGGCTGCTGTTACGCTTCCAACACTGTCACCTGGTAATGCACCCATTATCTGTTTAGTCACCAAATTACGTGTCGGTTAATTGATCAAGCCATACTTATCTGTATGCCATACTGGACAACCCTCGAATACTGCCTCTGTGTACAAATACCCATGGCAGGGTATACATGTTGACGTAAAGTACATTCCTAAATCACTGCTGTGTATGCCCTATTCACACGCCTTTAACTCTTTACTCTCACATACAGCTCCGCACACAGCCTGTCCTCTCACAATGCAGTAATCACCATACAAAAGGTGAGCAGCAAGAATGCATTTAAATTTTGGTAGAGTCAACCCAAACTTAATCATGGCTTCTAAACTCTAGTATCTTCCATTGATGGTCCTGCGTATATACAGCAGCCGATTATGAATCACTCAGACAGGAAGGAACTAAATCGTGCCTGCCCTGCTCTCGTCAGTAGTTTTCAACTTCACCTGACACCTATATTGCCAGTGTGGAACCCGTCTATGCACGTCTATCTGCGAATTGGTGTGGATTTCATTTCAACACTGCTGCAATATAATTCCTGATTGCCTGCATATTCATCATCGTATAGCCTCGTGTCAATCATAACGTCATTCCTTAAAATGCACGTATTCAACCTTGTGTGGCCTTAAATAAGATTGACTGCGACATAAGTTTCTCGTAAAATGATTTGCGCTCTTTTATGCACAACATATTTCCATTCACAAACTTGTTGAACTGCACTTGTGTTGATTATCTCCTCCGACTAACAAACTAAACCATGTAGGTATAAATAATTGCATTTGTGTTTATCTCTCAAGCGTCGGTATTCGATAAATCCGCTATGGCTGACCGTCCTATCTAGTATATTATGAACGTGCAATGTAGCCACTTACACAACAAACGTATGAAAAATAGTATGGTGCACATTTAATCTTTGTATCATTTTTCATAAAATGCCAAACAACATCGTTATTTATGTCACCCGAGTATTGTCAACATTAACATTGTTATATCTTAAAGAGGCTTTAAATTTATTAGATGCCTCGTCCTAGGTATAACATTTCATCATCCTTTGTAGCTCCAACACTGGTAGCTAAACGTGAAAGCCTTTAATTTGCTGTGCAATATGCAGCTCAAGCAAACCATACCAGTTATAGTGTTGCTATATCCGATGGTAAATGGTTGTTGTACTTGTTGCTGCCTTCTCGCGCTTTATTTAAGTAGAGCGGCTAAGCGGTTACATGAATATTCATCGAATGTAAATGTACTGAGTTTTGGTTGCAGCCAATTATACAAGCGCCTGCTATGTGTCACATGCGATACTTTTACAACCTATGTGAGTTGTCCTGGGATTTCTGGGAGCATTGCTGATGCATTTCATTTCCATTCGATGAATCTGTATACCCGTATAATCACCCAGATGGTGGCTGGCCGCCGTAATATGCATTACTTCATGAATAAAATTACAAGGATTGTTCCATATGGTACAACGTGACATAGGATCAGGTAGTGCCAGGAGTTGCCTAACTACAACCATGTTCATCGTAAGAGATGTCTGATATTACCGTTGCATACCGACCTCCTTCGCTGACCGACTTCTGCCTGTCGTGTTCTCGTTTAGTGATTATGTCAATACCGACGATCGCCCAAACTGGTCTTTTGAAAAACGTCGCAGGCTTATTCTACCACCTCTGCTGATAAAAAGTGTCTCTTATGTCAATTAAGCATCGTTGTGCAATAATATCGTGACAACTATTCACTTCGCTAGTTCTCAGACATTTTGAAATTAAGTTACATCCATACCATTGTCTAATTACCTAACTTTCATCATCACCAGTCATAGGTGTGCATAATATTGTACGTTATTGTTGCGTATAATTATTGCCATCCAAGACATAAACAAACTCGATGGCGTGAGCGACTGGAGTGGCTGACTAAAGCAGGGCAATAAATGCTTGGCCTTGAGAGCATCAAACTGATTGCCGGATGTCAGTAGAAAATGTGAAAAACCGTTCGACTGCGGTCTAGAGATCAGTTTCACATTGATGTAATTTAATGATAGGTTTTAAATTTTCTGGTGTGTCATGACACCATCTTTGCTGATGCAGCTCAGGTGTGGAGTTTATCTTGGTGGCGCTTGTGCAAACCCCGAATGGTATATTTAGTAATCGCTCACGCAAATTTACGATATACATAGACAAGTGAATTGGCGAGCAGTCATATCCACAGCGTTTTGATCTGTGAATATGAAAATTCATCTTCTGAAATTATTGCAATTTGTAACTTCAGGGAATCAATAAAATTACGGTGAAGCGGATCAGTAATTATTCACTAAGTCGTCAATGCCTCACCGAGCTACTCTTCAATAAATTAACTAACAGAAGTGAAATGATATATATCCTGTATCCAATTCAAGGAGTGAAACTTCATGATTAAGCAGCTAAGGTCATTGACTTTGCTGAAGTGTGGCTACCACCAATAGGCTTGTAGCGTCATCGGTACCAGTTGAAGTTATATATGCTGATAACTGTTCGCAAGTTAAATGTATGACTCAAGTAAATTGCCAGTGCAATAAGCGTAAACCTTTTACAATTGGCATATATATCTTTGAGTTGCACGTTTAATGTTATAATTCATCCAATGAATGGCGGAACATACGACAAAAATTGGTTGCAGAGCGAAACAATATTGAACACTGTGTGAGACATCATCATAGGGGTGCTTACATGTGTCATGGCATTATATGCATCATAACTGATGATTATGTATTATTCTGCTAATTGCTATTTCGCGTATAGAACTGGGCTTAATACCTCATAAAGAATATTGGAAAAATAAATTCCATTCATGGTCATAAAGAGTTAAAACCGGTCATTCTAAGCGTTGTCTTATAAAACATAGATTGACTTGATAAGCTTGCCGTTGAAAGGTGTCTGCGCGGCTAAGCTCACCACACTGCGGTTCAATGGAAGCGCCTGCACGGCTCAGCTCACAACCCTGCAGTTCATGAGAAGAACCTGCGTGGCAAAGCTCACCACACTGCAGTTCATGAGAAGAACCCGTGTGGCTTAGCTCACCACACTGCAGTTGATTAGAAGTACCTGCGCGGCTAAGTTCGCCACACTGCATATCACATTTAGCTAATAATCACCGTACCGTTTATTCCATTGTTCTGTGGAGGTATGTTTACTTGAATTGCTCTATATATTTTACAGTCAGAGTTGTAACGACGATTGGTACCTACTTACATCATCTGGTTAATTATTTCGCAATGCGTTAGCATGTTCTTGACACTGGTTGCACACCAATCGTGTTCCATGAAGTTATCACCACATCACCCTCAATTGGTGCGACGTCGATCCATTCATTGAACACTGAGCTGTAAAGCAGCACAATGAAGTTTATTTACCAACAAACTGCTCTCGAAGGACCAACTGCGTCAAAAGTCACCCCAAGGAAATACTTGCCCAGGGGTGTGAAGATGCTGAGTCATCCATCCACGTAAATCGCAATTAGAATCAATAAAAGAATACCTCAGTTAAGTCTTGGTTTTTGTTTGCAAATAAATGAAATCAACGTAATAACAGTGCTAGTCTGTACATAGAAACCAGTACTATCTCTCTCTGCCACCCTTACTTTCCTCCGCTGAATATCAGCGCGCAGCACATACTTAGGTGGTGGATTGTGCACACTTTGCGGAACGAAAATGTACGGCTTAATTACAGCAATCAGCCATCACTCAAATTGGCATTACGTCGATAGATTGATGTAACTTAATGATCATCCTTCGGCCAAACAAACAAAACGCTACTCGGTTGAAAAATGTAATTTAGATCGTATCAAATATCCCTGAATGATGTTTTATCAAGATCTGACAACCAATATTACTATATCTCGTACATAATGATATGTGTAAAGCATTTAAATTATATTTGTTAAGCCTCTCCCTTTAAGCGAGCCGTTTTACATGAGCCAATAGAGAGTATATTGGATGGGTGATTGTTAATACATCGTTAAAACACCACAGCAGCTCGATTTGCTCGTATTTTATTACTATCGTCAACCAAGGGAGCACGTTTCCACCATTCAAAATTCAGACGCAGGGTTAGTCGACAAAACCCAGCTGCCATAGGTATACAGTGCTGTTTGATTTATCCATTTCGATATTGAGGTGGCCCTTTGATTACCGTCTAATAGGACCATTTCACATGGCACCATATGAAGATTTATGTACCGATTCGTATTTAAACTAACAATTATGCAGTGTTAGTTTTTGTGTACCATAAATGTTTGATCGTGTCACTGAGTCTACAGCCCTTATCATGATGCAACTATTTATCTTTTTTCGGCAGTAGGTATGTTCAACTCAATTCCTTAAATCATCGAACCAAGTACAAACGCTGCCGTCCGCAGAGCAAACATATTGCATCAAATACAATGACAAATAGCTTCGAAATAACAAAATATGGCGCTACATTTCACAATTTTAGATCTAACACGTGTGTGAAAAACTGTTATAGAATTAATTACATATGTCTATACTCTTTCAACTGAGTGAAGGATTTTGTCTGTCTAAGCACTATCAGAGACTTGAACTATGCCAACTTATTTATACAGCAGAGACATACACGAACAGTCGTATTATGTAGACAATGAATGGCTGTCAACTGAATGCACCAATCACGGTGGTCGATTGGGCATAAATGCAAACGGCAAAGAAGTATTTGAGTTGAGTTAGGGAACCAACTGGCAAACGAGTTGCTTGAAACAATACTTAAGAATAAACATTATGCCACTTTACAATAGACGGCGCCATGAACCATTTACTTTTAGAATAAAACAAGATATGGCGAGACAACATATTTCCCGAGGCATTAGTTTGCGACATACTTTAGTCGTGTGAAGTTAGAGGTTAGTTTATAATTAGAAAGTACAAAACTAAACTAGTATCACAGACGCGGATAGTTTATTGGTGATTCTAGTAAACGCGTATAATGGATGCAACATCGGCTCTCTCGTCTGACTTCTTCTCTAAAATAAAATTAAAGTCTATCTGAGAGGGTACGATTCGTAATAGTATGCGCAAAACCTTATTCATTTACTCCGAGGCTGCCCCTATGCAATCCTATTATTCGAACCACAGCAAAACAGGTGTGTGGCTTAATACACTTCTGATGTATGATATATCTTCTAGTATGACGAAAAGTCTAATTATGATCTCCATGTCAACTATGTTTGAACACTGTGGCCAACAATCGCCTGAAGTTGAGGATAATTTAACAAGCTGTTGGAAATGCTGATGTGGGTCGAAATGCAATCCTCGCTTCAATTTGAAATTCATTATTTGTTTTGTGCTCCATATATAAATGGAACTCACAGACGCAAGTTTGATTAATTTAGAGCAAAGGAAGCACCGGGCACCAGTGCCTATACACCACTGACTATCATACCTTTCTCACCTGCAAGCTGTTCACAACAAAGGGATTGTTATGACGGAATTCACCATTCAACTGATATATCATTTTGATAGAGGAATTGTATTGTACAAATATGACGCCCATATTGTACAAATATGGCGCCCATATTGTATAAATATGGCGCCCATATTGTACAAATATGGCGCCAGAATCATTTAATAATACGGGCAACTCTTGGGATTGCAAGATGCGCAACGTTAGCATAGCTCCTTAACCAGAACGCGTATTTGGGCCACGCTTACCCATGTCGGTACTGCACTGACCGGAGGACACCCTCACTCCTGTCAGTTATACAATGACCGCATTGACGCGCTTACCCGTGTCAGCACTACATCGGCCGCACGGACACGCTTATCCCTGTCAGTACTAAACTGGCCCCTCTGACGCGCTGATCCTGGTCAGTACTAAACTGGCCATACGTACACGCTTACCCCTGCCAGTACTATCATTGTTCCGTGTTGATGCATAGAAGGGCGAACTGCAGATTATTCCCTTCCTCGGGAAGGGAATATGAGTGTCGTTGTCTAGGATCGAGGTGGCAAATGCACTGGCAAAACGGAAAACCAGACGAGCGCGTACAGTCATATCATTAATTTTGGACATCGATATGGCAATAAGCATATACAAAGTGCTTGCATCTCTCATTGTTGGCCAAAGGTTAGTCCCACGATCGGTTGACAGCTGACAAAAATGCTTTGGCTGTCAAAATTAATATCGTTGTTGAATTAACATTGCTTCAATATAAATTCATCAAAGGTAAAAAATAAATGGCTTCAACCTTAATTGCCTATAAGCACCAGGGGTTCGGGAATAGTATGCAGGAGCCCTCGGGCTTGCGCTCATATATACTATGAATATTGCTAATCTGCCCGAACATGCAGTGTTTAAGGAAGACATTGTCATGATGTTATTTCACAGCTGTCTCGTTATAAAGTTAAAATTTCTATTTGGATCGTCGTATGTGAATACAGCATCGTTCAACATACCAATTGTGATCATCGCGTCCCCATAGTGTCATATAATGACGGACAATAGGAATAAAGAGCCTCTTTGGTAAACATAGATGGTGTAGTTAAGTATCGAGGAAAAGTGAGTTCTTTTTTGATCGACGTCGCTAATCAAATACATACTCACTTCACGGACAAACACGTTATTATCCCTGCATGACCACAACGTGGTGTAAATCAGTCGATGCTGGTCGAAAAGTGATATTAGTCTTACCATCGTCTAATAATCTCGTCACTGAGTTATGTCACTATGGGGTGCTTCGATTATTGGCTGGCGCACATAAAGGACACGAATTGTTATTAAGGCAACATGATTATCCAAACAGCATATGAACAAACGATTTATATCTAGTGATATGAGGCGAACAATAATAGCAAACACCAAATGGTTTTCTTTGATATGTTAAAAAAACAACGGAGTGCAGCTATTGTGTAGCCCAGGTTTTTGAGTTCGCCATCGCCAATTTATCTATGTGTTTCTTTGCCAAACAAACTGGTATATAGCAACTACTCATTGCAAATTGAGCGATAAAGTAGTATCTAAGGCGTAAACGACGTTTTAACCCGATGTCAGCGATGTTATCGGTTTCTGAGTGGTACCATTGTCCCGTTAATATCCGCCTCCTGAGGTGCCTCTTATGGCCCTTTATTAATTGTCGACGTATCCTCATCCGACAGAAAGTAAACGGTCATTATTTTGAAATTAATATCCCGTTCCATATTTTATTTGCCATTGAAACACTTACAATAAAAACATGACGGTGTTTTACGGATTCCAGAATAGACGAAAGCAAAACCACCGAACGAGCGAATTGCTTTCCAGTTATGAACTTAGATGATTGGCATAAACACCAAAGTGATGAGAAAACAGGGGGGTAAGACAAATTTACCCTGTCACAATGTTATGCATTGTCTAAATGGTCAGTGCGTTGATATGTAGTATGATATGTAGCAAAAAGCCAGTTGATTGTAAATAGCAAATGTTATTGTGGTTCATTCTTATACTCAGCCACCCAAATGTACACCCCCCCCCCCCTCCCGCGCGCTCACCAGTTAGGGTGTAATTCAAGCACACACACACACAACGCTGCAACGCTGAAACATGCAAAACGAAAAATCATTCACATTAGTAACTAAAACTGGGATAAACCGGGATTTAAGATTGGTATGATGACTACTAAGTAACACTAAAAGATTTGACGAGGTCGTCATATTATCGGATGATTTAATATTTTTCGATTGTCTCGTTACTTGTTTGCAAAATTCTATAGCGCAAATCTTATTATCCAGAGCAGATAATATAGGGTGTTTTTTCCTAAACTAAAACAAGATACCTACCTAAATTGAGGTAATGTCGCTGTAGCCAAATAGTGCATCTGAACATGCTCTTATTATTCCGCCTTACCATTCCAACTATAATTAGCACTAATACAAACACCACGCCTTAACTCATTAGCCTAAACGCACGCGGGCTACTTTTGACGTTATCAACCATGCAATACTATTTCCACCCACAGCGATTTGCAATGGCTGTTACGTCATATCCACTTATCTCAAATCAGTTCTTTGTTTCACATCCTTATGTGCGTAAATGTTACTCAGGTTTCTAAGTACACCAATAATCTTTGAAATCCTGGCATCCCTGTTAGTAATATATATTGATGCCTTTAAACACGTAAAAGCTATTCGGGATTGCCCATAAAAGCACGAAATTGATTGCATCTATGCATTAAACATATGATATATAAGCCATGGTAATTTAGTATGCATGGACAACATTCCACCATACCAGGAATAAACAACATGATTTTTCCACATGAGCAACATTTCGTCCACGAATTCACCAGATTCATATGTTTGATTCTATTGCACTCTAAACACCAATAATATTCTTTCGTGAAACTCCTAATGCAGTGTCGAAATTTGCCCAATAACTCACTGCGCTATATAAATGCGTAGTGAAATGAATTAGTTCTGATATTGAAACGTGTGTTGGGTTTTAATGTGATATTTCCATTGTCAAACCAATCTACCCAGCGGAAACAATTACTCTTTCCAACACCTATATCCATTAAAGAGTGAGAGCTTGTCAAATATCGTTGCATTGACTTCACAGGGCAGGAGAAATCCGAATTTAGCAAAATGTAAACTTGCAAATTTTGACGAAAATACAAATGATAATCGAAAGCCGCTTATCTTACGACTTGCTGTTACATATTTCTCCACTGGGATCATTTGCCAGAGCATTTGTCAGGAGGTATGCATAATGACACAAGTGTGGGCCTATTATTCACCGTTGTTGGTCCGATGCATTTAACGGAGAGGCATTGATTTTTGACTGTTGACAAGTAGATAATACAGGTGATATTAACAGTCAAATTCTCTTGACGCCCGATGCCGGGGCGGTTGTCATTTGTGACAAGTCATTATTTTCTCGTGAGCAACTTAACTCAAATATCACCACAACAGTCCATTACCAACAACTCTCATACTATCTGCTGACTCAGCAAGGGATCTAGTAATCAAGGAATAGTAAGGAAACGAGATTCATGGCAGAACTGCCAATTATTCGCAATATAGGCATTATGTGCTACCACTGACTGCTTAAGATCCGCTTATGCTGTACCTTTTGTGACACATTAATTGTTGTAGACATATTCTATAGTTTATTTGGATCTTAACAATTCCTGCAGCTGCCTTCTGGTGAGCATTAGGGATTGTTTGGCCCCAAAAGCGGCAAAAACAGAACCATAGAACGTTGCTTGATGATAGTCGTAAGGATTATAATATATTACGCATTATATTAATGGGAAGTGAGTTTTCTCCGGTAAATGGCAGATGGAATCATTAGATGTGTGTATCTTTTACACCCACCCTGTTTTAACCCCCCCCCCCCCACCGAAAAAATAAATTACGATGTTAGCAGAGACATAAATATTATTATCACAATTCATTTAGATTAACTGCTACTCACGATTGGTATTACCTTATGGAATAGCAACAGAACGTTTGGAATGCAATGATCAGATGTATAATAGCTGGCTTAAAGTCAAATATTGCTGTTCGCATTAGCGTCTACTGACAAGGTTATGATTAACATATTGTAGCAATTAAGATTATGTCAGCCTGTTTACCTGTTCACCATTAACCATTATCTACGAATTGTATTATAGCGTAGAAGTAGATTTGAGCCACAATTATCATCACAAAGTGTAAATAATCGGCCATTATTCGCCGCACAAGTGAACGAAACGCAACACAGCGACCAACACTGGAGAAACGTACCGTTGTGTAGGTTTATATCACTGCGGTTTTATGTCCGAAATATTAGTTGACGAGCATTTATTGAATAATTGTGTTTGCAAGATGCGCCAAGTTGGTATAATTGAATAGTATCTCTTTATTTTCTCCCTTTCATGCGATATTTGGTTTATAGATCGCTAAAAACTCGTGTTGCTCATTGCACATCGTCATATCACCAACTGTACAGATGATCAAACCTACGGACGTTGGCTTATCACATCCCTGGTTCTACAAATAAGACGGTGTCAGGGGCAATTTGTGTTATGAATCAATTAGATAGTCATTACCATCGGTCTACAGAATGAACTCAGTTTTAGGGGCTGTAACGTGTTGTTCACTCTAACGAGTTGGTTAAATGCGTTCTGATTTAGCTGAAGTGGATCTCCGTCCGTATGAATCCCTACTACTTCTTACATAATTCCAATAAACCTGGGAACAATTATCCAAATGATATTAACTGCGCGCACTTTCAGCAATAACAGCTGCTCAGTCAGTCAGCGACACACAAATAGCCTTCGTGTTATCTGTTATTGGTCACTGGAGGTCCAGGTATTCTGATAAGGAAATATATTCATAGGGGAATTTTCACCGACATTATTAGTTCGGTGTGCTATTTGGGCAACGTAATCTTGCTTGATGCATCGCATGACTATCACAACATTTTATATCGTTTCGCTAATACCACGGGTTTTAACCAAATTACTGCTCTGTCACCCCTTAACTACATTACACCATTTTATATGCAGACAGTTCAGACAAGGTCAAACTATTGCAAAATAGACTGAGATGTACAAACGGCTATTGCCACTTTGGTACAAATTGGAGAACGGAATGACGATGGCACAGGACGATGAATAATTTATAATGCAAACCTCAGAGAGCAGCACTGGCTTGACCTATTTCATGGAGCCTCCTCCTTGATGTGTCATTTCAATTCCAATCTTTTTTCAATGGATACTTCGCTAACAAGTACACTATCTGGTGGGACGTTCCGGAATAGTTAAGACGGGCAATAAAAATTTCCGCTATGTTCTCAAGAGAAATCTGTGTTCGCTATTGGGGACCAGAATGGCCTCAAGCAGGTCCTCATTCAGTTGTCTGGAACTGGAATGTTAATTCACAGTTACTTATATTACCTTTCATAAATATCTATACAAATTTCCACACTCAATATGCGACGCACTGTGGTTGTTACTAAGCAGCTCCAGTAGATATGACGAGGTCAGCTTATTTGAAGTTTTCCAAACATGCAATTATCCCCTTAAATGACTAAGAGTTGACAGCGCATAATACATACACCTGATTAATAGATATTTTGCGCTTGTCTCGTTCATCGATGGGCAATTCCTATAGCACAGCCCCAATTCATACAAAGAGGATAATATTTTGAAAATGGTGCTTCTTAAATTGCCCTTGTCCCGCTGCAAGATTGGTTGCTCAAGAAAACAACAATAGTTCAGGATAAAATTCAAATTACATTCAGCACGCCCATATCATTAGCCTTAATGCACGCGTGCAAACTCTCACGTTTTTAGCCATGCAAAACTATTTCCCTCTATTGCGATTGGCAACGACCGTTTAGTCAAATTAGTTCTGTGTTATACATCCTCGTGTGCGTAAATTAAACTCAAGCTTCGAAATACATACGCAATCTTTGAAATCCTAACATGCATTGTTAGTAATATACAATGATGCCCTTATGCTGGAGATAAATCGGAATTTCTGTAGAAAGTGAAATAATGCTTTGTTTCGCCACCTATATTCTGTCGGGATCATAGATTGTATTTTGAGTACAGTACCCTGTATTGGATCGCGCACCGTTAAACGGGTTAATCAGAGGGACTTAAGTGAAAGCTTTACTCTTTCATAATCCCCCATTGTGCGCATTAAACATATGGTATACATGCTACATGCTAATGTAGTATGTATGGATAATATTCCGTTATAACAGAACTAACCATAAGTTCAGAGGGGGGGGGGTTCGTGTAAGCAAGATTCTGTGCACGAATTCATCAGGTCTATATGTTTGATTCGATTGTACTCTCTAAGTCAATTCTATTATTTCGTCGAACTCCTGCAGGGTTGTAATTCGCCCATTAACTCGCCATGCTATATATGTGCTTATTGCAATACAGTGGTGCTGATATTGAAGTGTTATTTGTGTCTTAGTGGGCTATTTTCAATTCCCAAATCAATCGACTCCTTCCACCTCTTATATCGATTAAAGCATAACAACTTGTCACAAATCATTGCGTTCACTCGATAGGGCAAAGATATCTGAATTTAGAGATATGTACATTTGTATAGATATCGCAGCTAACAAATTACGAATGTTTGGCGTTAACTTACCATCGTGCAGTTGCAACGCGCTTTGATTAATGATGCATCAAGAACACGATATTGTGTGAAAAATAAGTAGTATGTCATATAATACGATTTCTTGACCACTGACATCAGGCCATAAACATGGCGACTTAAGTGATCGTAAGCTTCTGCCAGTCACAGTAAAGTGGATTGATAAATATTCCTTGATACAGGCGATATCACCACCGTTCCCTGCTATGAAGTGTTGTTCCGGTAGACAATATTGTGTATATTGAGAGTCAAGTTCTCTTTGCGCACAGTAACAGTTTCAGTTGTAACAATGCAAACGATGGCTCTCGTCATATGCGCATA
>CM067343.1:2636211-2678711 GCA_034190875.2 Urechis unicinctus | reverse complement strand
ATATCGCAATCTTGTACTTTTCAATTTTGGGTTATAACGCTATTTTCATGAAGGTTGCCAGGTGTCAGCTGCTCTTCTGGTTAGTGCCCCAGAATATGCAATGATGACACTTTCAGCAAATTACATGTATAAATAGCCAATAAACAACTGCTGTTTATTCACATCTTCCTCGATTGAATCATGAACGTAGAGACGTGCCTTGCGTGTTTTATTTAGTAATTTCAAACATGTACTTCCAAGGGGCGCGTTTAACTTTAAATGCTGTCCAGCCATCTTTTGAGACAATGAATGATTAAACAGTATAGCAGCAAACCTGTGCCAATGAATAGGCCAAATGGAATTTCCATAACAACTGTGCATTATTGTCTTTTGTAAACAATTTAAATGCTGTGGTCGTGTGTGGTTGTGAGGTAACAGGGCGCGTCGATGTGCTGAGTAGCCAACTGAATTTGAATCTGCCATATCAGTTACACTATATGACAAAATGAAAGTGTCGATTCATTAATGCTGTCTATATCAATGCGAAACTGAAATCATAGCTTAACATCCGCAGTCTAAGAGAACAAATAGGGCATTTAGGGCATTAGGAGGCACCAGATATATTTGTCTGCCATAAATAAGCGATGTTATCGATAACACATTACAGTAATTAGTATTCATACCCTCCTTACCCTTTTCAATGACCTGGTGGTTATGCCATCAACCCCAATCCTTCATTTTATGATAGGGGTCAGTAGGGTGGCTGCTCGAGGCACAGCAATTACAACTCACGCTAAGAGAGCAATACACATGATAATTCGGCGCTGGTATCGGCTCATAGGTAGTCGCTATGTAGGGTTTTAGTTGCTTGACATTCGTAAATGAGTGTCTCGGCAATCCTACATTCATTATATTGATCCCAATCGCGAACATTTCTTTTAAAGATAAAGCGCCAAGATATTCGCACTGCGGTACTCTCAGCAAAAGGGAAATACGCAATGGATAAGAGCCTCTGAGGGATCCAATGAACACTAGAGAGGTAATTTTGGTTTTACTCATTTTACATATTTCACTTGAGAAGATAGGACGTTGAGCAAAGACCGCCAATTCAGAAGCACATCGGTTTGATTCCATTTCGCAGTTGTTCTTAACGAACCATTCTATCGCAAAATCACTTTCATCTATATTATTGACTTGTACTGGTACGTCATAGTCGATTGATTGTACAGGTCATTGAGCTTTGTCCTCGCAAATTCTGGGATAGCTAGCCATGTCATCGTTCCCATAAATAAACAAATTAAAAAGCGATGCCGATGTTTGTAGCCACAAAAGCAAAAATACCACACCAATATTGTCAAGGAATAATGATAAATATATATATATAGCCACTTTGCACCGTGCAAGTAATAATTTAATGCATTGGGTCAGCTTATCCGCCGGATGTATCAACTTGCGTTTATTCAGGGTGCACTGGGTCTTCAATATCAAACCAACATTTGACTCTCATAATGCAATGGATAACTGAATAAAGTGATTTCAGTAGCACCAAAGGTCCAAGCAAATGACATGTCTTATACTCTTAGACCTTTACAATCGTATGTTACCGTGCTAAATCTTGCCCATTTACCTGCAGATAGGTACGGCCCATGTTAGCATGAAGTAAAGGAGGGCTTTGTCCTTAGCTACAGCAAATGTTTGGTCACATATGAAGCTTGGTGGCCTAGACTTGTATGATGTTTACGATAATTTAGAAAGCAAGTTACTGGAACTGGTATTGTGGGACAAAATACAATCCTCTGGTTATTTTGTTCAGCTGCGTGTCTCGAACAAGATAGATTAAATGCAGAGACTGACTTTTATACTTATTCTGAACCTATAAACAATTTGGTGCATTTCATTAGTCGTTATTCGCATAACCATAGATGTGTTGTGTTATGGTGGGTCTTTGTCAGCAGAGTGTTCACAAATTGTATTTATTAGGACGACTCTACGGTTTGTGTTGCTCTTCGAATGTCTATTACCTAAATCTAAAAGAGACGTGCAACATATAACCAGAATAAAGCGACGCACACTTTGAGTAATAAATGAAGCTTCTTTCATTTTAGTACAGTGTGGAGTCTGCCGAAAATTACAACATTTAGCTGCAATATTTAGAAATAGATTCGTTATGATGGGATTATATTGTATGATAAGAGCCTAGGTAACAGAGTACTATTTTGCAGCAACACGTTAATGAAATCAAGTTTGTTCAAGGGGACAGACAAGCCCGGGTCTCTTGTTGTCCCTCATTGTGCTACAATAAGGGTGCGATTTCGGCGAGTAATATGTGCACTTATTTCATTTCCTACGTTGGATAAACATATTCATTCAAGGAACATGTTGCATATTGCCTAAAAACGACGATTGGACGCCTTCAATCCAGCCATCTATCTGATGTATCGATGTTCTTTAGGAGGGCTGTATTATTCCATGTACCAGTGTTCGTTTATGGGCAATACACTGATGGCACTCATTGGCGCAGAATCGTATATTGCTTTGGAATACAAACTACCAACAGGAATGTGCAATAGTTTATCCGTGTGCAATGCTTATGCCGTCGGGCTGCAGTAACAGCCAGCTAACACTGGCTCAGTGCATGTTATCCAGTCGGCCGTGCGTATATTTCGTGAATTACAAGCAAAATCATGAAAACCCCGACAACTTTTTGAGTGGATTTTACTAAATAAGAATAATTTAGTGCAGTGTGCATCGCGTCTGGATGGCACACTCTGGTGCGAAGACCACCAGGGCAGCAAAAAAAAGCCTTTTACGATTGTGTCCTTATAACTTACATATAGATAAGGGGTTTGATGATGTAAGTAATACCCTTATATCGTGACGTTACTGTAACATAAACCAACGAATTAATGCGATTAGGATAGGTAGAGTGTATTAATTTCAATGTCTTTCGTCTTTGCTCCCAGAGCCCTCTGCGCCGGTTCCCGTGGCGTAGTAGTAAACCGCGTCGTCTTTCGTCTTTGCTCCCAGAGCCCTCTGCGCCGGTTCCCGTGGCGTAGTAGTACACCGCGTCGTCTTTCGTCTTTGCTCCCAGAGCCCTCTGCGCCGGTTCCCGTGGCGTAGTAGTAAACCGCGTCGTCTTTCGTCTTTGCTCCCAGAGCCCTCTGCGCCGGTTCCCGTGGCGTAGTAGTACACCGCGTCGTCTTTCGTCTTTGCTCCCAGTGCCCTCTGCGCCGGTTCCCGTGGCGTAGTAGTACACCGCGTCGTCTTTCGACCCACAGGTTGTGGGTTCGATACCAAGGTGTGAATACCTGAATTGCTCTCCGTAACTCGCTTAATCACGTTAAAAGGCGGTCCTGCCCACAAAAGGGGATGCACCCGAACCAGGTAGCTCAATAGCCCGGTCTGGGCAAAAGGTTTGTGCCAAGTGGGCGCTGGCACTTAAGGGGAGCTGTCCAAGCATCACAATCATCCGCATCCATCACCGTCGCGTCGTTGTTGAATGTGACGTTATACAGAAATCAATAGCTCGCCTCTACGATAATACTAATGTTACTGAGTATCTCCAGTTCAGATAGGTATATATGTGGCGGTAATACTCTATGGTGTCCAGAGTAACCAGCCGGTTACTCTGAGAGATCGCTTCATATAAGCAGCATTCCACACACGATTTCGTCAGGTCAATATCTACGATTGGATTGCGCTCTTCCAATGAGTAATATACGCATGTAGAATTCAAACGCCAATGTCGCAACACACCAATTGCCTCACTTTGCTATATTTGTTCTCAGCACAATGTATTGGCGTTGATATTTGAGTGGGCTCGGGGTTTTAAAACGTTATTTTACTTCGGTGGATGAATCAACACGGCAAGGACGTTGGGAGGAAGTAGAATGAGCCGTTGAATATTAATTGCTGTTGATGCACGACTTTCGCTGGCATAGATTGTGTCATCGTTTAGCTCTCAATGACACGAGCTTCACGAAATTAAAGCTAAATACCATATCTTACAATAAGCTAAACGCAGAAAATTGAAACATTTATAATGGTGTGTAGGAGCTTAGTATGTAATAGTTCTTATGTTTTATCCACCTTGGGCGAAAACCCCGTTTTCTCTCTCAAAATTAACAAATGTATAATCCACAATCGAATACTTTGTTAGGGATCGTGTCAGCGCTCCTCGCTGCCAGTTGTACCTGGAAGACAGGTATGATCCAGATTAGGCATCGTATTCAGGTATTTTTTATTCATTCCTGCTTAGCCTCTCACCATGCTCGGGCGTGTTGTTATGAGGGTATGCACTGTGGCTGTTTGATCAAGAACAATACAGGACACATTATTGCGCTGGTTTCTGTCCATCCGTGTTCACCTAATTAACCCTCCGAATTATATATAGATGCGATCTAGTGACCTTTCATTGTTGTACACCTATCGTAACTACAGCTGTTATGACAGCAGGTGCTCCTAATCTACATTGCCAATTTTTCCCATAATTATCAAATAAATAGTTTTGGTCAACCTTCCAGCTATGTTAGAACAACTTGTCTTCCTGTACCACCTAGACCGAGTCATTGCGCTGACTCCCACAAAACATAAAATGCTCACAAATAGAGTAATGTAGACTGATAAATTAGTATGTTGACACTTGGCAAGTATTACCATGTGATTCAGAAGGTGGTGTTTGTACTAGGGGGTTAAATACAAATGTATACTGTCTTGTCATCTGTTAGTATCCAAGACACGTATGTAATCGAGTCGAACTAAAGAGTTGTATAATCTTTTCATCCGATGCCAGAGTTGGTGCCACTCATAGCAATGTTAACGATTGTTCTCCTCATATTTGTCGCGACTGGGATATTCGGTTGGTCTTCTGAGCTTAATTAACCTAATAACAACAGCATCATTGCTGCTGGAAGCTGACACGACAAGCAAAACGCGAATGAATGGGCGATTTCCATAAAAAAACGAGTTAATAACCGTCGATCGAGCATCACTCGAGTCGACGCAATGTAACCCAACAAGTTCTTGAAGATTTTGAAGCTGAAATTATACGGGATGCCATGTCGCGTACCTAATGAGGGCACAAAACCATAATTGCCGATAATTTGTCTCTACGTTTTTGACTCAACAATGTTCAAATAATGGTGCTTAGGTTTAATCACCATAAACAACATCCCCACGTAATTATCTCCTAATTCCAATGAACTATGTTCTTGATGTTGCACATGCAGCAATAACCAACACATTGCATAGGCTGATAAACGATAACGGGTGATATCTTGAATGGTGGACACAAGAAGGAGCACTGAGATACCCACTTGACGCAGCCTCTGATCGCACCATACTGTATGGGACTGCTCAAAATTTAGAGCCGGTAAAATGCGACCGGTTTTTAAACGTGTGGCTGTGCCATGCAAGGGTAATTAGCGGATAAATGCACGTGGGCCTCTCAGAGGACATCCCAAAACCAGAGCTCTACTCTACTGGTTATCAATCATCTGTCGGTCGACTGAAAGCAATCATAGAATGACATTGTCAGTGGCACTTATAAACAAACAAGGTCAACTGGAGTATCATACGGGGATCAATGATGAATATCTCACGTGATGGACGCAAGGTGACACTCAATGCATATGATAAACCCGTAATATGGCCCCTGACGTTGCGGAAAATTAACTAGATTAGCATGGAGAGATCAATCACTATATCTGTTATTCCAGCCGTGACGTTAGTCATTTAATATAAAGACGACACCGTGATTAGATAATGATGAATAAAGTGTACGTAACTTGCAATTTATTAATGGCTACCTGGATAGTTAGCGATTCACTCAGCATTCGCAGGGCGCAATGGTTACGGGCCGAATCAAAAATGCTTATCAGTAACACAATGGCTAAGTAGTAATGCTCCAATTCCTGTTTCGTACTGCACTTAGACCGATGAACTGATGCTGGTGTGAATATGACATGCTAGTCAATAACTGCTGCTGAGATGTCGCAGGCGAAGTTACAGTGATAATGAGGACGTAAACGATGATTGGTGGGTTAGGTGTGACTAGATTATGTCATTTGTTTATGGACGTTGCAGATTGTATATGGCCACAGGCTAAACAATGATTCGATAATGTGGGCCCTTAGAGGACAGCTGGGCAGCAAATGCATTTTATTCATTCTGGAGAAGTAAGGAGAACGTACTAATGCCGCCAATTTACAGGCAATCTGTCCACTCGAATCTTGTGGCCCCTCGTAAAGAATTCATTCAATAGAAATCTCACGTTTGCCAATGTCATTTGGCATATTGATGGCGAACTCTGGCCTAGCTAGTGTTGCCACCCGGTATATATTATTTAACTTGCAAGGAACAACCTAGTTATTGCCACCATTTGGAATAAAGCAGGGAACTTGTTTTTCAAGATTGTAGGATAACATCGACGGTGTAAGTAATCTAACGGTCCGACAGGGTGGGCGCTATGTAGACAAAAGTATTAACGGAGAGTGTAAGTTTGTTGTCATTTTGGGGTACACTAGATATGGTGCTAGGTCTAGGTCTAGGTTCATTGCGCGTATATTATCGGAGCGGATGCAAGGTATAACCAAACCACGGAGGTGATCTTCGCGTCATATGTGTCTCATCTGAATCACTCATCTAGCCACGGAGAGCATGTCAATCCATCGGATACATTTACCACCACAGAGCAGTGCCGTGGCGATTGGACTCTCCTTTCGTATTATGGAAAGGAAATGCACTCTTCTCTGGCGTAACACGCCCCTCGCATATGTCTTGTCCCGCCAAGAGACGGATTCGATGGAAACATTGGCATAGTTACCGTCCAAATAAATACACTTCACTTAATATCCTTGATTCACTTAGTGGGCCGACGCCATTCTCTTATAAACAATCCAGCCTTATGTTTGTTATGCTTCGAAATGCTTGATCGATGATTTGGACGATTGTTTTCCAGTCATAATATTTATCTCTATCAAAGTCGCTGAAACGGCAAACATACCATTGTTCAAAGCAGCGTTACTGTTCTAAACAGGTGGGTGCACTTTCAATAGACAACAACCGTCCATTTCCGACATACAGGTAAACGCTGATAATGATTCTGTTTGTTGGCATGGGGAATGATTGCATTTCCGCAAATATTTGCCTTATCTACATGCAACAACTGCAGTGCTTATTTCCTTCCCAAACAAACAGGGTCCATAACATTACATAAACGTCGCTTTATTTAAACTGAGACGGTCCATATTGCCTCCCAATAAGTTTCGTTACTCTTTCAAAATTATTTGTATATCGAAGCGTTCCTTAAATACGAATTTCAAGATTGATGTAGCAGGCATCGGTTGTTCTTGCTCACATTTATACATAATAAGTAGTGCTGGTTACATATGCATTTCTATGGGGTTGCAGAATAGCCTTCTTTATATTTATGTTTCACAAGGTGTCAACAACACAGATTAAGTACAAAGTGAAATCCTCATATAAAGGTGGGTTCAAATGAGGATTTCACTTTGTACTTAACTGAGCAACAAAGGAACAATTTCAATTTCAAAAATGTAAATGAGTCAGAAATTTCCAAAGTTGTAATTGACCTGAAAGGAAAAAACAGTTGTGGATATGATAACATATATCAACAAATCTATTGAAGCATCTCAAACAAGCACTCATCAAACCAATTACCATAATTTTTAACCAAACCCTCAATACAAGAATATTTCCCATATCCCTAAAGACAGCAAAAGTCATTCCCATCTTCATAAAAGGGGATAAATTTCTATTTGATAACTATCGCCCGATATCACTTCTTCCATCCATATCAAAAATATTTGAACAAATTATTTTCCAAAAAATATATCAGTACTTCCAAACCCATAACTTATTTTACGGCAACCAGTATGGTTTCAGAAAAGGGCGTTCCACTGAACTAGCAGCAGTAGAACTGATTGAATGAGTACTTAATGACCACATTAACTAGTCAAGCAAAAAAGTCATTTATTATTGTATAAATTCATAATGTGCTACTCATGTCACCAAATTTCTGACTTTGCCAAAACCCTCTGTCTATGTAAATGTTTTCTGTACCTCTTTACTCAGGTAAAATGATGTTGAAATCTGATGTACTTTTATTATTGTGTACTATGTTTCTCTTCTGTACATAGTCTATCTTTTGTGTGTTTCTTTTTTTCTATTATAATTATTATTTTTATTATCATCATGTCAGGGTGGCTCCAGCAGCAGCGGCTTATCAGCCTTAGTTGGAGTCTCTTTATTAATTGTTCATTGTATATATGTTCTATTGGTTAATACATTGATCTGAATCTGAATCTCAATCTACTATTGTTGCGAGGGGCTAAGTTGCAATGTTGCGCATAGTCTAAATGATTGTGCGTTAACAGATGCTCTCCAGTAAAGTACATCCATACTTATCGTAGATCCGTGACATACGCGTCGTGATTCTGTAATGGGTTATGTCATATAGAGGGACGTAATACATAATAAATGCTTTCATCCAGGCAATAACAATGCATATCTGAGGCGTTATCGTTCATGTGATTCACATTGTCCATATCTTCTGCGAACTGAGATGTCATCTTGGACAACGCGCAAAGGGCGGTGGCCGATGCCAAGGGAAATGAGCCAATCGCATTGTATGGTCCCTTTAAACGGACAGCGTTCGTCATTGTCATTTCTAGCACCTGTGCGCCATCTTATGTATTGAACAGTTAACTGTGATTACTCTATTCGAATCACAGACAGAGTAGCAGTTCTGTATATTATTATACTAGCCACGTGCCACCGTTTTGGTACCCAAAGAAGTATACTAACATAATCACGACAGAGTTTATACAATTTGCTGGCTTGGCAAGCGTCCCCAAGAATCTGAAAATAGTCGAGAGACCTTTCCGAGCGTGGGAAAATGAGGGAGAATTTGTCAGGACAGTGAGTCACTGTTAATGATTTGCCATGCAAATCGCTACCACGTCCTTTATCAAACCTTGCAAAATTGTTAGTTTTGTAATTAAACCACTGTTGATATCAATGAACAATTCTCAAATAATTATGGTTAGCTGTAATCCCCGTAATTTAAGTGCATTCAAGACGAATAATATATCATCAATGCTGTATAAGCATCCAATATAATTGTATCATTTTGCTTTAAAAGAAATGTTTTCCAATGGTGTCATGTTGCGACATCGACAAGAAACTATAGGTATTCTGGGTCCCTACCAATAGCTCGGTTCAGTGGAATACAAAAGGCTTTCTTGATCAACGTAACAGGTACCAAACCCAACATTTCACGTACACTTGTCGATGGAATAATTGTATACTAAACTCATTTTCGGCCTAAGTGTGATATGTGCCAGTTAGACCCTCTAATAATTAACACCTAACAGAGTCATGGTTCCGTCATTGTGGGGTGGTCAAACGATATTAATAGAAAGATTTGTTTAGGTTTTTTTTCACTCTGTTGAAATGTTATATCATTCCCCGCAATTAAGTTCACCATATATTGGTGAAGTATCCTACTTTGCATTTATGTCGTGCATTGTTAGGTATTTGGCTTATATGATGATTATGCTATATTTACCGGATGTAGCCCGAGGTGATGGCTGACAAAACAGCTTACTCAAACATTCATAGCTGCCTTAATTTGACCATCATTTGTTAGCTGTCTCACAATTTTCGGTAATAAATATCCAAGCCTAGTAAGGCAGACTTCTCTGGTGATCAAACACGCTATAACACATTTAATATTGACCGTATCATACCACGGTCCACATGGTATTGCAATGAGTAATCCATGATATGCCGCACGATATTTTAGTCGTTGACGATACAACTAAGCTTTATGGATTATAAACAATGCGACATTATTATTACATCACCCGCCGTAATTGTTACCCCGGCAATATGTGATTTACCCAACATTCTTCACGAAATAACTTCGCTGCCATTCGTTGCTGAAATCATTACACCAGAGATGTAAAACCGCATTCGTCACTTGTGGCAATTTATCATGGAATATGAACACTAATAAATATCCAGGGTTTCAACAGCAAATGTGATGTAATAAGGTCCAACGCTAAAGGCGCTATAAGGGCCGAGAGGAGAGTTATAGTTTCTCATCATATCTTGCTTCGCGGGTAAAACACAATCATTTACAATGCATCAAACAAGAGACTTGCCGCCTCGTCCGACAAATTCTGTACCATGGCGCCCATTGAGCGCACGATGCGGCTTCTACATATTTACCGCCGTGCAAATGGAATATAGAAGCATTAAGGTCACTGTCAGAAATGGTCTACTTTACAGGTCTGGACAATAACCATGTAATCCCTGAGCGACACAGGCTTCAATAGCCATTTGTGCGCTATTAGGCGACTATTCTTTGGTTATGATGTTCATTAAACGAGTACTGTTCCGAGTGGAACGCCGGGCATATATACGCACGAGACTTGAGACCTTAATAATAAAACATACATTGCGAATGTTGTCAAGTGTGCTATTTTGATCATGCTTAAGCAAGTCATATTCGATGATGCTGAGTTAATCGACTCACAGCTATACTTACATGGTCGTAATCAGGGTCTGGTCAAAGCTATCAACCGGCGCGTCCAACACGAATCGCAACATCGCCTGAAATCCGAATGTTTTTTTTCCTAGAGCTGATTTATAACAAAAATTATCATTGCGACTTTATCATCCGATCAATTAATAGATGGGGTTCATTATGCCAGTCGGCGATCGTCAATTAGTATCTAAAGAGTATAATTATTTTTTTTGGATATTGATTAGAAATAATTACCATGCATAATGCAGCAACGACGAAAGGCATCTTCTTTTGAATACCACAGAGTAACATTCAAATAGAACTTCTTGCAGAAGTGGCTTAACAATTACGTTGATGACTGTCATCCATCATTGAACTAATCGCGTTGTCTCTTCCTGGTCTAATTTAGCCGAAGAATATGTAAATCCAGCGTCACAATTTATTTTTCTCTCTACGAATCATTAATGATCATCATAATAAGATTGAACTGGGTGCAAAACATTTGATCAATGTGTGTCCTCTCGTACTCGCTGAGTTTATATTGAGCGGACATAAAATGTCGATCCATACCATTAAACTTTATGGTTGTGTGGATGGCTTGGTTGGTTGTCATACGCTGGGTCGCTCTTAATGACATGGCAAACAATTACTTCTTGGCAGTTCTGATGCCATAAATGGCCTCAATAAGAACAAGATTTCAAGACATCTAGATACTGATCATCTCGGGGGAGCAAAGATCAAAACATAAAAAGTAGCCTACTTAATATTTCGCTTATAATTATGTATGAATGCATATAATATTTAGCATTCACCTAGTGCTGTAGTTCTGTTACTTACTTATGCTTTATTCTGCTGTGGTTGTTTACTACATGATCTAGATTTCATCATTCGCTCTGCGTCCGTGAACCATTGAGTCGCATTGATGTGTTTATTGTCGTAAAATCGTGTAGAGAGTTGAATCGGATCACTCAAACAGGTTCAATCAACTACAAATCCGCACCTGCTGAAAGAATACAGTCGCTGCGCAATGACCTTGTCTATCCTTTTTTCTATCCTGGGCATTTATAATTGTGACACTTTCGCCATTGTTAGTCCATTAATATATATCTCATTTTCAGCCGTACTCGATGGACTGATACTATACTTTTGTACATATTAAAACCCATCGGATAATATTTTTGACTGCTCGGGGAAACGGTGCGATGATGTATAGGGCATAGATATACTGAACTATATACACGTACACCATAAAAACCATGCAAATCTCTCATTTAGCGGTCCACCACATAATACTTGCACATACGAATAAATGCCATATTCTGCTGTGGTGACAAAGTGGATATGGCGTAACAGAGCTGTCCTATGCACCTTATGACCATATTATGATAGTAGAAATGGTGTGGCATGATGTGCAGTTTGGTTTGCATACCATATTGACTCATAACCAATACAGATCACATTTATCCACCTGACCTTCCTTTGCCGCTGAGTACCCAAACAGGGATCCCATGTGTTTGGAAGCAAGCAAGTGTTGACTTTTTAGGGTCAGGTATGTTTATGGTAAAGCTGGTTTTAGCCATGTCCTGGTGCTGTGCTCATGCAACACTCAACCTCGTACCTTGGTAATGGCCTGCGCACGAGCATTTATAGCATCACGTGTTCATATCAGGAAATAGGTCATACAAAGAGCACCACGTAACACATTTGGAAACTAAACAACTAGATAAGCACCACAGTTAGCAAATACCAGCTAGTCATTGTCCCGCCACGCGTGTGCAGTTGTTTATGGGATATTGCGCGTACTTGTCTTATGTAATAGTGAGTGATTAATGTCAATTAGGAATCCACCGGAGCACATCAGACGGCCGTCATAGTGAAATTGATGTCATTGTGTTTGTTTTAGTCATTTGTTTGTGATCGACGATACACTAAGCTGTGATAAGTATATATATATATATATATATATATATATAGATATATATATATATATATATATATATATAGAGAGATATATATATATATAGATAGAGATAGAGATAGAGAGAGATAGAGAGATATATAGAGAGATAGATAGAGATATTTATATTTATATAGATATATATATATAAACATAGATATAAATATATATATATATATATTATATGCCTTACATATATATATATATATATGTATATATATATATATATATATATATATATATATATATATATATATATATATATATATATATATATATATATATATATATATATATATATATATATATATATATATATATACTCTGTTAAGACAAGCATAACAAGATCAATATCGTTATTAAAATTATGTTATGCTCCATTGGGAATAATCCTTAACAAACTATTGCTACTTGATTGACAGACTATTTATCACGCGATACCAAGTTGATGTTCTCGGTAGCACAGCAGGCTCTGATATGATGTGAATAGGATGGTCTGAATTAACTTTACGCGGGATCGAATGAATGCGGTACAGCGATAACAACTTACGGCATTATCAATGTGTAGCACTTCAATGGAGTTTGAAGATTTTCCATTGGACCAAAGATAATATAACGACCAGTACTGTCCCATAACGTTGATATTTATCCCCCATAACTGGACTCTAACATGGCTCGACGTGTAAGATGGTGATGGGCAAACCTTGTCGGCTGTAAGATATTGCAATTGTAATTATTCTTTGTCAAATGTATATAAAGAAATAAGTTAAACCGGAGACGCATCATGGCTCCAGATGTGTAATGCAAGCTGGAAGGATATAATAGTCAATGAGTCCGTTCAGCAACGCAAATCACGTATTGTGAATAGTAATACACTTGCACCATGCACTCAAAGGTGGCAAACGCTTGTACTCGTCCGACGCGAGCAATCTATCGAACTGAAAACGGTGCTTTGTCATTGCGAAACAAGCATTACTGGCTTTATCTGTCGCACATTATTGCATAATAAATGTGCGACCCCGTGAGCAATAAAATCCTCATTAGAAATTCTAGCCTTGCAGATCGCCCTGTATAATCATTCGTGATCGGCAATCCTGATGGATACGTGAGACGGATATCTGTACATGCCCTACCTTCAGGTCAACCCAAGAGGGATGTGTCACGGAATCTGGTTTTCGCTACCTCAACCACCCCGGCGAGCTGGAGCCTTCCTACGACTGACCCTGTGTGATCCCTCAATGTCTACTGACCCGGATGCTCCTTCACTAAGCCTGATGAGCATCTGCTTAACTATTTGCTGGATGAGCCACTCAGTGGTTTGTTCGTGAAGAGCTGCTTGTGCCGCCATGTTGGAATCTCACATGCTGACATTTGCCGTGCAAACTACTGCAGCCATTTTATTTTCGTTTACGCTCCATGCAGGTTGTCCAGCGTCTCCATCACAGTGTCATCTGCTGTTGTCCAGCCAATCCACGCTGACCTGCTGTGTTTACTTTGACTCGTAGGCCCATATTATCTCGATATTGCAGATACAGGCTTTATTGATCATGTAAGAATTATGCATTCAGGTCATAGGGCCTTGTCATGTATTATTGAACTAGCAATCGACAACTGTTTTATTATAACTGTAAATATTGTTCGGACACTGGAATGCTTTTCACGTGTGCTTCTGTACGTCTGAATGGTTATATTTATTCATTCATCATTATTCAACCGTGTGTTTATCCAGTTATATCATCTGCTCCTACTGGAAGGAATAAGAGCATGCATGAGGGACTTATCGTCATATGAGTATAGCCTTATTCATTCAACAGACAGCATGATTGCAATACTCAGTTAGGTCACCAAACTACTGGCGGGACAAACTATTCGTCAGACACAATCTATAAACCAATTCAATAAGAGCATAGTACGGTCGAAATATTGTTCGTAAAAATAAACGGCAATAAATGTTTTCCTCTATAGCAAACCAGAGAAGTTTATTTGCAATTGAAAAGATTTCAAGTTTGTACGACAATATGATGTTGTATATGGTGATACATGAATAAGTTTAATTCGTACATATTCAAATAGTCGATATCTTGTGTAAACGACAAACAATGCTGGTTTTCATTTTGTGGGTCAGCAAAATTTATATTAAGGATGTTTCATTCATTTATATAAACGCATCGAGGTTTCACTATCTCTGTATGTCTTCCACCAATGTATCCTATCAGCACAAATGCTCTCGTAACCATGTTGATACAATGGACATGTAGTGTGGGTTATAAGGCATGGAAGGAACATGATGTCTAATTGGAGAAAACGACCGTCCCCACATACTACCTGCAATCAACCCCTTTACTTTGGAAAGGTTCATTTACCGGAACTTGTCCAGCCTAATTGCTTCCATTAACTGACTAAAAAAGAGCTTTGTAATTTTGCTTATAACAAGTAAACTAATTTATTGCAGCTGCTCTATGCTGTTGTAGGGCGAAGTTTTGTCAGTACGGGCAAACAATACATTTGTCGTGTAGGGGCGGCTCGCATAACACCGTCTTTGTCTGTTTAGCTGGAGCGACCAGTCTGGCTTGTTTTCCGGACTTTGCTTATAGCCGAATCAGCTTTCTTGTTTATTTATTTACAAAGATATAGCTGCTATTTTAAGCCGCAAATTTAACATTCTCCCTGTTTACAATATGAATAAATATATGAGCATTTAACGGCAAACCGTAACAAAATAACCTGTCTACGACCTGCACGGATTTATGACGCCGCTGTCAGTGTCGTCAGGCAGTTTGGCAAGGCGCTGCAATGTTTTCCAAAGACGATGAACTGTCAATTATTGATTTTTACATTTCACACGAGGAGTATTTTAACGCTCTATTCGGCGCATAAATGTAAACACTAAGTACAGCGCTAAGTCGTTATACAAAATGGCATTACAACGTCATAGGGTGTAGGTTATAATTCAGGAATAGATAAAGTATAAATAGCTTAAACATAACGGCGCATAAACACAATGTGCCAATCAATAAGAGTTACTGCGACGTTACCTGCGAATGCTGTGCTGTGTGATACGACATTGTTGGCATACTTATGCACACAATCATGATGTAAGAGCTAAATAACTTCTGAAATGTAGCTTCTGCCAAGGCCTCGTCAGGCTGCATGTGAGTTATCAATATTGGGTTATAAAGCTATTCCAAAACAGGTTAGCAGGTTCCAGCTGCTCTCTGGGTATACGCAACAGCATATAAACTTTGTTAACGTGACAAATTCAGCAAATTTCAAGTCTGAATAGCCAATGAACAGTGACAGTTTATTCACATCGTCCAGAATAGAGTGATGACCGTAGAGTCGTGCTTTGTGTGTTTCATTTAATAATTTGGAATGTTACTTCCAATGGGTGCGTTAAACTTCCCATGCTATCCAACCATCCCTTAAAACATATAAATGATTGCTATGCATAGCAACAAATCTGTGCCAAACTAATGGCATGTGTTACAAGTACTGTTTGTTATATATTAAGTGATAAGGTCCCACAATTGAGATGTCGAGGTAGATGTGTGGTAACCTAATCAGTGATGTTGTGTGGCATGATTAATGACTCAGAAATTAATACATTAATAACAGTGTGTCTGTACAATAATAATCATGTTGAATCATCGCAATTTTCTATCTAAAAAACAACAACCAATGCGTTACCAAAAATTAATCACTAGTGTTACGGATTGTGCCAGCGATTCTCGCCAGCATTTGTACTCGGAAGACATGTAAGCTCGAGATCAGGCATCATATTCAAGTAATTGGTATTCATTCCTACGTCTCTTACCATGATTGGACGTGTTGTTAACGGGGTCGGTACTGTAGATGTTTGATCAGGAACGATACGGACGGACGGACGTACACCCCGGTCGCCTAATTTGTCCTCCGAATTATAAACATAGGCAATCTAGTAACATTGTAAACAGCAACAAACATATCATAACTAAAGCAGTGTCAATGTATCGCATAATAATCAATTAAATCGTTTTTGTTCAAACTTGAATCTGGGTTTAGTCCAAGCCGACACAATATGCCACCTAGACCCAGTCATTGCGGCGACTCCAACGAGCTATCGAAGTGTAGTAATGCTTGGTCGATAAATAATCGCAGAAACATAGATCATTTGCCAACAAAATATGTTTGCATGTTGACCCTAGTCAAGTCTTATAATGTGACGCAGATGGTGCTGGACTATCGGCTAAATGGAGACGTTTATTGTCACGTCATCTGTTAGTACGCCCGACAAGTATGGAGTTGAGTCGATCTAAACAGTTATATACTGTTATCAAACGATGCCAGATTTGGTGCCATTCGTAGCCATGCAAATGAGTGTTCGCGTCGTATTGTCTCTCCTGCGCTATTCATCAGTCAGCTAGCCTACAGAACTGTATTAACGTAATCACCACAGCGCTCTGTTTACCTGCTGCTTACTAGACAATAACCACGTTGAACTAATGCGGCATGTACACAAGCGGGAGCATGTGCCATTTCAGTTTGAGTAAAGGATAAGTGTACGTGGTCCCCTTAAGGCACCTTCACAAAACCACAGCTCTACTGTTTTTGTTATCAATCATCTATCGGACGACTAAAAGCAATCAGAAAATGACATTGTAATTGACCTCTATGTCTAAACACGGTCACTTGGGTATTATTGATGTGTGTCCATTGTGGTGGTCGCGATAAGAAAATCAATGTAAATAATTGATCGGTAATTTGTCGCCTGACGTCGCGGAAAATGAACTAGATTAGCATGGAGAGATTAGTCATTAAATCTGTTGTTAAAGCCATGATTTGAATCATTCAATACCAAAACAACAACGTAATTAGACAATGGTGAATAAAGCTCCCGTAATTTGCCATTTCTTAATGGCCACCTGAGCAGTTGGCGATGTATTGTATAATGACGTCAAATGCGAAGTATACAATATATGTGCCCTTAGATGACACAATGGACAGCCGAGCAGCTAATGCTTATTAAAGCATCTTATATATTTCCGAAATGTAAATCTACGACAATGTTCTAAGGCCGCCTATTTAAGGACAATCTGTTCATTTTCATGTTGCTTTCCATCGTAAAGAATCCATTCAATCGGATAATTCAGTTTGCAAACGATATATGCAATTATTATACGATAAGATTTTTATTTATAAAAATTTTTATGATCACCAATTAAAAATCTAGCAACGAACATTCGTACATATATTTTGAAGATTGCATGATCACACGACAAGCATTTAATGTGATATATATCCATATATTGAAATGCTCATTGCACATAATGTCAGAGATGTGAAGTGTAGCCATGATTCTCGTCATATGTATCTCATCTGAGACACTCATCAGGCCACGAGAGCATGTTTATCTGTCAGATACATTCACCATCACAGCGCATCACTGTGGCAATGATATAAATCTCAGACTGAAATGCATTGCTGCCGTTTCGTGCTTTAAATCATTATCCTAGCTACGTGCGCCATTCGTGGTCACCACAGAAGTCCACGAACCTAATCAAGGCGGCTTCTATATGATCTACTGGCTTGACAGTCATCCCAATCAATCTGAGCAGAGTCTATGGACCTTTTCGAGCATGAGAAAATGATTGATAAATTATCACGAGAGTTAGCCAATCATTATCATTGATTCGACGTGCAAATCGACGGCATGTTATCAAACGTTCCTGGCAAAATTGTTGTTGAGTTTTATAGTTTGATCATTAAACTCGGTTCTGCTGATTACACTGAGCAATGCTCAAGTAGTTATGGTAAGCTGACAGTGTCAATAAAGTTTTTTTATATCTATAACGAAGAGTTCAATATTTTATCAACTAATCATATTACACGATGGCCCATATACAGTTGCTGGAGCAGTAATTGAGCAAATGATTTGTTAATGACTCATATCATTGCATAAATCATTGACAGCAACTAAAAACAGGTTATGCTTTTGTTTTCTGTGCAAATGTTATGTTGCAATGTGCTCTCGAATATATGTCACGAGAGACTGTACTATGCAGGGAGAATTTATTCCGGGGAATTGCAGGGATCTTATAATGTATGTGGAAGTTTATAAAAGACCCTAGATAATCAATCTATTTGCATGGCATGATTGACGCAATAAACTGACCAAAAGCCCTTCGTGACAGTATTTCACAAAAAAATTCAATAAGGTAGTTGGAGTTCTTTGCATCGAATGTTAATGTTTGTCGCAAGTGGAAAAACTTGGTTCTAATATAGCATCCGTCTGCTTCGTACCGTGTCATCTGCCCCATAAATGGTCTATCGAAGTGCTTTTATACTTCACTTTATTAAAGCTATTTAATTCGCTGAGTATGCAAAGATCTCTTTGCTTGGCTCCATGTACACCATAACAAAATTTGATTGTGCCTGACAAACAGAGGGCAATTTTCAAAATACGATCAACTAGTTGCATTGTCGTAGGAATGAGATTGTAGCTCTCTTAGTATGAAGTTAAAGATGTCATTGGGATTTGCATTCGCATCAACAAGACAGCATCATTTGACACACAAAAGATGATCAATGTTTCATGTAACGACATCAAAGAGAAATGATGAGCATTCTGGGTCACTACAAATGGACATCTTCTAAATAAACGTCACTCGCAACGATACCAAATGTTTAACGATTACCACGATCGAGTTTATATAATGATAAAATATGCTGTTTATAATACATTTTACTGTATTCTCAATTGTATGAATTATTTCCGTAATCAATGATTTATGCATCGTACATGGCTGGAGCAACATTATATTGCTGTTTCCTACTCACAATCATGTGCACATTGCCCACGGTAATTTTTTAAGACACATCATCACACAGAAAATGATATACTCAGCTGACAAATGGTCAAGATAATTCTAACGGACCTCCGAGGCACCCCTGTTTGTACGATTCACTATGTCAATATCTTCCGCCTGCAATTGAACTGCGTTATAGGGAAAAAATTTACATCAGGGCTAAGTGATTTCCCAAGGGACATGCGATTTGCCCAACATTTCAGCTTGACAATTAGTCAGGCAGTTATAATATTATGATGGTTCGTTAATGACTGCCCCTAGTGATGGTCCGCTGTGTTGGTGTTGATCCTAGGTACTAAACAAATGATGGATTAACACCACTATGGACAAACATACAGTGCCACATATGTTGGCTATTGCAAGGGATAACGGTGAACGTCATGCCATACCCGTTAGTATGTGCAAGGTATTGATGCCGTTGTACCAACTTACGTGAAGTGAAGCATACCCGCATGCGCATGCTTACCAACCTGCATGATATGCATGGCAATATATATTTCGCAAACCAACTTTTCACAATAATTACGTTAAAAAATTAGCAAAATTTTATTTCCATGATTAAATGTGAAGGGGTCGAGGAGCTGGTGGAACTCCCGATTCCAAGAAATTGCAGTTATTGAATTATTAATTAAGATATTTCCCATCATGCCTGTTTTCTATCATTGCTGCTGCTGCTGCTGTTGCTGCTGGAATAACTTAGCGTATTCCTGGCATGGATGTACGATCCGAGCTGATGGAGATCTACTATTCCTCAAGCAAATGCAGGGCTCATGCTTACGGGCAAATCAGGTCAGCTTTGTTGGTGGCATAACTAATGTTGTTTTGTACATCATTACTATTACTAGAGAGTCAAACGTTGAGTCAAATGATGCTGCGTGTCCAACGTTATTTTCATGATAAGGGACAAGTAATACTGCTTTGAATAAATATTATCCACTGAGTTCGGAATTATCACCGATAAGATTATTGAGTAATACGATGAGGACATTGACCCAATCAGACGGTTAACGTCTTATCAATTTGCTGTACGCACCAAATGCTCGGCGAAAGTGATGGCTTAAGACGATGCATTGCACGCTCGAGCAGCTTTTGTTGTTCATTCACTGCTACATATACCCCAAGAGTCAAACGCTGTGGGCGCTGTTAGCGAAACGGGCCAACGAGAGAGTCTTTGTCATCATCTGTTGCTTCGCCAGACAAAAGTGAGTTCAACACAATCATTAACATTGCATAAGGCAAGAGACTTGACACCTCCTCCGTCCGTTTTAGTCAGCACCATGGCGCCCATGGAGCGCATGGCACACTATATATACATTTACCGCCTTGCAAATAGAATAAAGAGGCAATGTGTTCGCCATCACAGATGTCCTACTTCACAGCTCGATGCAATAACCATCTACTCCCTGAGCGGCAAAGGCGTCTCCAACAACGTTTATTCAATACACATAAGTGGCCAATAAGACGCCTATTACTCGGTTATGCTGTCTATAATGTGAGCAATGTTTGAAGTTTTCTACACCCAGCTTACTTTCAAGCATCCTTAATATTAATCAGCTATGACTGATGCTGCACTTTATGATCCGTTATAAATACAAATCAAAAGCTGTGATAATCGCTACTCGCATCGGCGAGCAATAAAGGATACCACAGCCACTGTACTATACCCTGATTGCAAGTAAATGTCCGCAATCACCCTGCAACAGAGAGGGTGATGCGCAGCTGTATATCCGGCATGATTCGATTTTGTAATTCTTGAAGCTCTTACCCAGTCTTTTTTGTGATCACATCATCGAGAAGCAAATTCTCGTCGGCCGAATAAATGTTAGAAAGTCACCAGGCATGAAGAAAAACATACATTTATCATTAATATATTTTTATGGATTACCTTGCACTCATTACAAATTTGTTGGAAAACGCAAAATCAGCGCATGTACTTGTTACTCACACGAATACAAAATCTTGAGAAATAAGGTCGCATTTTGATTTGATATAAATCTGTTGATTTATCTTCAAATATCTCATTCAGGTATGCCAGATTTCTATCGATTTACCTCCTGCACCTCTCTAAACGAAACCATAATGCTCACTCACTTTGCTAAATATGAAATGGGACGAAAGGAGTTTTTCTAGGGATATCTTGCATGCTTTGAATTGGTAATTTAATGGGCTCATATCCAGACACATCGTAAAGGAAATTCCCGTCGGCCGAATAACTGTTTTAGAGTCGGCATGTATAAAGACAATTTTGCATTCGTCAATTTGGTATGCAAACCTAAGATAATAATATTTTGTGTATTAGCTTGCACACGTCTGTATTTTGTTGCAAGCCACCAAATATGTGTATATCCTTGTTACCTACACGAATAAAAGATATTCAGGATGTATTATGATTTTTCTTCCGCATTTCTCTAAATGTGAGCACAATGCTCACTCCTACCGAAAATTCAAAACGGGACAAAGGCATTTTTGTTCATAACTTCTCCGTGTTGAGATTGACATTACATTCAGCAATAATAGGAGAAGTGATTAACAAACCCTATAGTAACAAATTGGGTCATTGTGGTTGGAGTAGTGCTGGGACACCGTAAATGAAGAGAACATGTGTAACAGAGTGCCATTTTCAAAGGACACAAATAAGTAGTGGTGAGACCGAGGTCGCGTTTAAAAGCTTCCAAAACCTCTTGCAACTACAGCGTTCAAGTACTTAGTGCAGCATGTTGTCATTACAACACATTTGGTCATTTAGCCAATGCCAACAGTTTCAACGAAATCACTAATCCATCACTGCCTAACTTTGATTAACCGCATTATATGCAGCCCTCAAAAACTTACACATTGTCGCAAAATAGACTGAGCTGTTGAAAAAGTTATTTCCAAATTGGAGAACAGAATGACGATGGCACAGGACGATATATAATTCATAATGCAAGCCACAGAGAGCTGCTCTGTCTTGGCCTATTTCATTAAGCCTTCTCCTTTAGGTGTCATTTCAATTCCATTCATTATTCAAAGCATATTGCGCCAGCTATAGCACCATCTGGAGTACCGTGCTGGAATCGGTCAGACGGGGAATAAAAGTCCCCACTATGTTCTCTTGAGAAATCTGTTTTTCGCCATTTGGGGGAAAAATTGCACGGTTGGTCCACAAGCAGCTATTCGTCGAATTGCCGGGAACTGAAATGTAAATTGACTGCAACATATAATACCTCTCATCAATATTCATATTCATTTTACCGTGCGTATCCCTTTGGAAGCGTTACTCAATATACAACGCACAATGACTGTTACTAAGCAACGCCAATAGATATGACGAGGTCAGCTTATTCCGAAGAATTATGAGCCGGCGATAATTACTTCAAGTTTTGACTGCGGACAATAAACACAACAAATTTCGTGATTGTCCGGTATTTGTTGTTATTATTTATTGAGGATAACATGTTCTATTATTCATAAAGAAAACCCTGATATCCAGTCATTGGAGACAATGAAGCTGTTGACAAATAGTGATTCAGAAATTGTTCTAGTTGCATTCTGCCGTAGTGTTCCATTTACAAACAACGCTCCCTCATAGTTTTGACACATAAAAGTCAATAACTGGAAATGTCCGAGACCCTTATCCAAAACCTAGATCACAGGCAGTATTCTCCCCAAACCATTGATTGATAAAATGCGTGATATCATGAGACGCTCAGCGTAAATGTTTCACCCATGAGGGGACAGCAGATGTCCTTGAAAGGCTTAGAGATCAGCATGGAGACCCAAGGCAACGCAAGGCAAGTGATTGAAGTTGATTTTTCCTCAATAAGTTTTTAATTGAGGCCAAAGACTACACTAACGAACGGGATGCGTTGTACGGATAGAACATCAGGAAATGGTGCAAAATAGATAGGCTTGCGGCATGTATGGGAGAGCGTAATAATTGGAACCAGGTACGACATAGCATAGTGCATTCTGCTCATACAAATTATGCATACGTTATCTTGCTAATGTACATATCTACTTTCAATGAACTCATACTACAAATATTAGTCACCTCCTATAATCATATACAATATATATCTCTTGTATAAAGGGATCCTTGGATCATGCGAGGCATTATGTAAATACTCTCAATAGCTTTGTGACACAAGTTCATCAAGTAGCAAGATTTGATAAGAAGCTAATTGTGTGGTTATTACCCTAGGGGGCATACAAGGAATAGATGTGTCAGCCACTACCAACAGGTTGTTCATAACGCTGCTCAGGTAGCCAGATGCAGTATCATTTGAAATCAGGATCAGGATGATTTTCTTGCCGCCAAATGTGTAATACGAAGATAATTTTGCTCAAAGCTTCATTTTCACAATGTCTGACTCTGTAGTATATGGTATGTTTTGTTTGGGGTTTATGCTGTTCAGTACAAGATATTTCTGTTGCAACATTTTCGCATATTGCATTCGGGGCAACAAAGTACTATATCTCAGATGCGCCACACAAGCCTTATAGCAATGACTGCACATATTTTTGGCGAATGACTTCAAAATCGATTAGCGTAGCTCAATGACCATGACTGTTTGTGGGGGTTATATTGATCAATGTAGATACGCATCGCACGTCGTGATATTTATCATATGCAGCTGTACAAACCACATATTTCTGACGCATTGAACTATTAACGTGAAATTGAATCAAGTTACATGCAGGTTCAAGTCCCCTCGTTAAACACCTGATATTCTAAACGTCCTCTTGTACGTCGGGTAAATAATTGTTTTGATGGGACTAACCCGTAGACACATGGTTACGATGTGCACCAGCTCTGGAGATATGTTATACCTGCAATCCACGGCGGCGACAGATCGTATGTAGTGTTTATTAATATGCGTGTCTAACGCAGGTCTCCTGTATCGAACCATTAGCGCCTACCGCCGCAGTGGCGAATTCACATTGCTGCGTGTGAATGACAGTCACAGCGCAAAACGCTAGCAATTTTTCGATGCTTAGGTTAGGCCCAAATAATTACAGTTAAGTTAGAGTAACGTCGGTCGCTTAAATCCGTTGCGACGCACACCTCAGTGATCAATTATGGATGGGCGTGGCCGGTCAGCTTGATTAATACATTAATACATGGGAGCATGTAAGCTAATATCATTTCTCAACACAAGGATCGCGTTTCAGCCATATGTTATTCACCGTTCATCTTAAAGCAGAAATAACACGGCAATGTTAGTTGCCCCCAGGAACATACTAGATCGCCGGCTATATGATTACAAGACCATTGATGGGTACGGGGTGAAGTGACGCTCAGTGTAACTGACTAACCCGTGCGGTGGCTGTCAGGTATAAAGACCAGCATGAAGAGACCGAACACTCAGAAAAGGTCACATTCCATTTATATCCGTAAAAATCTGTTATTCCCGATGGGAGGTAACTCTACATATACCGCTCACTTTGTCGTGCAGTCATGCTGTTTATGAACCTGCCATAGAGCAAGGCATGTAGTCAGCATTAACTCATTTGGAGGATGCAAGTGATTCCAGGCGTGTTATCCCTGCTACGTTTCACGTGAGTGGATAAAAGCACACAGAAAAAAACAAATATACTACAAATACCATTGTCAACGCCGCTTCAATATTTTCACCATGTGAATGGAAAATTCTTAGAACGAATGAATTATTTGGTGCGTTATATTAATCGGTGGGAAATCCGCCTTCTTAACGAGCGGCCATGTCAGATGTTCAACAAACATTGTCCAGCGAATTGGATCCTTCTGCCTTTTGTGCATTTAGATGGGTTGTAAAATATATCGTTTCGCGAGTTGTTGTTTAAATAGAGGCTTGGTCTCCAAAGCTGGTGCACATCGTAACCATGTGTCTACGGGTTATTCCCATCAAAACAATTATTTACCCGACGTACAAGAGGACGTTTAGAATATCAGGTGTTTAACGAGGGGACTTGAACCTGCATGTAACTTGATTCAATTTCACGTTAATAGTTCAATGCGTCAGAAATATGTGGTTTGTACAGCTGCATATGATAAATATCACGACGTGCGATGCGTATCTACATTGATCAATATAACCCCCACAAACAGTCATGGTCATTGAGCTACGCTAATCGATTTTGAAGTCATTCGCCAAAAATATGCCTCACTTTGATGGTGGCTAAGAAATACCAGCAGATTAGCCATGATTATTCATAGGCTTTACAAGCTGGCTATATTCAAGATAGCTGAGTCACGCGAATTGTTGTCAAATCGTCGTTATCGCGAACCATCAAAGGTCACAGCAATATTAAAAGACCGCGCTACCTGAATTATAATGAACCATAAGCGACATTCTGAATGATATACCGCTACGAATGTTGTGTTTTAAAAGCTGATACTTTAACATGGTATTGCTCATATTGGATCATTTCAGGAATTCACAGCATTGTCACCAGAGTGCTCGTGTTTTATGGCCGACCACTCCTACATGGAAATCCCGCTGCAGGAAATCCCGTGACAGGGACATCGAAATCTAATATAAGGATAGTGGCAATAACTATCTAACCAGAGACATTGACAAGCATTAGCTCGACTTAATTCTTTTCATAAACTAACCAAAAGACTGCGCTACATATGTCGACATGGATTACATTGCGGGACTACTTGGAGAAGGTTTGCACGCTTGCTTTACGGGACCTAATTGCTATGCTAAGTTGGTGAATATAGCTTGATTCAATAACGCCATTTGTTTCGGGGTTATCCACAGAGGATTTTCCCATGCCAGGTGTTGAGATATTGCTTTCTAAAATCATTTAATATGAAGAGCATTAGAGCCCTCGGGTTGGTAAAAGTCGAAAAAATAAAGAGAATCATTACAAAATTATACTGCTTACTCTGCAGATGTTGATCAAGTGACGTCATTCGGTCCTGGTGTCGTTGACACTGCTATCAGCAAATCCGAAAGCTTAGGTGTTACAAGTATGCTTACTTTTGCATGATTTAAAATATATTTTAATGTTTATTTACCGATTTTTCGCGGGGCAGTTAAGCCTATCAGGATTAGAGTCGCCGTCAAAATATGCAACCTGATTAAATAACGGTGAGTTTATGAATTATAACTTGTCATTTATGTCTTAGTCAGTTATTATTTTTTCTAGAATAACCAAGCAAATGTCTCTCAATTATTGACCACCCTACTTTCGGATATCCACTTTGCTTCTGCCAATTACTGGGTGCCATGGTCTTGGGCCTCATCACCTCCTTTGTCTAATTTTTATTTGCAACATGGTACTTTTTCCGTAATCATAGTAATTATGAAGTAGTTCTTCTTGTCCAAATTCTTCACCACATTGACGACTTCTCAGAAGAACAACAGTAGTTTTGATGCAGCTAGTAGTTTATGTACTCTGTATCATCATAGATAAACTTCCGTGCATGTGCTATGTTGCATATTACATATTATCTTTGTGTTCTAAATGTCTACTTCTCAGCATACATTACCTGTTCGATGGCTATTACATTAATTATTAAGGGAAATATTTGCTTCGAGTATTTATCCACACCTAAGGGAACGAAAAACAACCAGAGGTTTGTTGATAAGGTTCAACTGCTAATCAGCAGGTAAACTGAAACATCCGCTACGCTTGTCGTGCTCTAATATACTCAACATCATATTATGGAATCTGTAAAAAAAGAGGGCGCAGTAGGCACATATTCATAATTTAAGTATTGGTTATCATCCTGCAGTAGGTTTCATTTGATCTCTTACGATTTCAGTATTGGTTATCTTCCTCCACTGTCAACTGTACATTTGGTTTACCTTATTAGACACAAAGGTTGTCTTGATATCAGACAGCACAGTCGTCAATGCGTATATAACATGACCCATTCATCATTATATGGGGCCTCAAAGACATACGTGCATATTAGCTAACAAGTAAAGTGGCAACAATGAATCCGGCACTAAGTCGTTATTCAAAATGGCGTGATAACGTCTGGGGGAGTGAATTTTTTCTCTTGAACAGATAAAGAATGTATGATGTAATTATGACGCCCCTTAGATATATTCAACCTACGTACAAAGGTTACTGCTATGAAACCTGCAAATGATATATTGTGTGTTATGAGATTGTCGGCATACCAGTGCATAAAATCATGATGTAAGTGCTAAATAAACTTTGAAGTGCAGTTGCTCCATAGACGTCGTCAAAGCCGTGTTTGCCCGTAGGCTATGGACACTTAATGGCGTGCACCTAGAGTTGTTGGCCATTTATGGTTATGAGCTGATTTTGTCCGCCAAGCGATATAGCAATCTCGTACCTTTCAATATTGGGTCGTAACACTATTCCCAAGCAAGTTGCCAGGTGCTCTTCGGGTAATGGCCCCAGAATATGAGCTTTGCAATAATGACACATTCTGCAAATTACAAGTATAAATAGCCAATGAACAACTGCTGTTTATTCACATCTTTCGCGATAGAATAATGAACGTAGAGACGTGCCTTGCGTGTTTGATTTAATAATTTGGAACTTTTACTTCCAAAAGGCGCGTTAAACTTGATATGCTACCCAACCATCCTTTAAAACAATGGATGATTGCAAGGTATAGTAGCAAACCTGTGCCAACGAATAGGCCAAAATTGAATTCACAAAATTAATGTGCATTATGTTATTTCTTGTGATAATATCTGACAAATTAAATGTTGCGTGGTAACCTACCATGTGGCCTAACTTATCACTGACTTGTATTGTTAATGCAAAACAGAAATCATCGCCCAACGAACCGCAGTCAAAGAGAAAAAATCCGCCAATTTGGACATAATGTGACACCAGATATATCTGTCTAGTATAAATGTGCGATGTTGTCGATAACACATTACGGTAGTTAGTATTCATACCTTCCTTAAATTGTCCAGTGACCTGGTTATTATGCCATCACCACCATCCCACCTTTTACGATAGGGGTCCGTAGGGCACAGCAATTACAACTCACGCTACGAGAACGATGCACATGACCATTCGGCGCTGGTGACGGCTCATAGATAGTCGCTAAATTGGGTTTTTATTGCTAGACATTCGTAAGTGAGTGTATCAGCAAATCTACATTCATTATAATGACTCCCCTAAATCCCCGTCGCGAAAATGACAAGTTAATGTTAAATAATATTTATATTTCTTTTAAGGAAAAAGCTCTATGATATTGGCACTGTGATACTCTCAGCGATATTACAGAGGGGTTATTGTTGGTTTAACTCATTAGATAGGACATTTAACAAAGTCATCAAATTCAGAAGCAAATCGGTCTAATTACATTTCGCGGTTCCTCTTTACGAACCATTCTATCGCACAATTAGTTTTATCGATATAATTGCCTTGCACTGGTACGTCATCGTCGATTCATTATACAGGTCACTGAGCTTCGTCCTTGCTGATTCTGCGAAAGCTAGCCATGGCATCGAACCCATAAATAAACATATAAAGTAGCGAAGTGACTGTTTGTAGCCACAAAAGCTAAATCATCCACACCGTTATTTTCCAGTTATAATGAAATACACACACACACACACACATATATATATATATATATAGAGAGATATATATATATATATATATATATATATATATATATATATATATATATATATATATATATATATATATATATATATGTGTGTGTATATGTATAAATATATATATACATATATATATATGCATATATTTATATATATATATATATGTATATATAATATATAAATATCTTAGGTATAGTAGCGGCATACCTGCAACTGCAATTACAATGTTGTCAACGGAAGTATACCAGCTGTGAATAATCAGTACAAATAACAGAAACAGTTTTAAATGTGAACAATCAGTACAAATAATAGAAACAGTTTTAAATGTTTGTAGGAGTTTTGCAGTCATGCCATGTAAATAAATTAACTCCAGCCCTAGAGACACCAATAATTAATTAATATTCCCACATCATTGCGAAGGGTTTAGCAATTGTTGTGACGTTTTGTTAAAAAGGAGAAATTTGTAATACACAGTTCAGGTGTTTTACTCACCAATATTTGTACATGATTAAATTTGTCAGAGAAGAAAACGTGATAACGTCAACGATCAGCCACACAGAAAACAAAGTTCTCGTGTTCTGCAATTAAGTCATAACACGATTATCTTAGCCAGATCTCATTTCGCATTGCTTTGTGCCTGATATCTGCCGATTACATGCACTGCATTCTATTGACCGGCGACTACTGGCATTATCATTAATGCAAGTACGGCAGATTCACCATTCGTATACTGTTTATCATTGATGTGAAAGTGAAAGAAGGGATATTTGCTTCATTGCAATCCCTTGTATTTATTTTCTGCTACATTTGCTAAATAAATCATTAGTGCAATATGTTTGCATATATTCGGTAATGTGGCTAGTAAATATTTGTTGATTGTTGCCCAATTGAATAATCTAAACCATATATATTTACACAAAATATTCATTGCCAGGAACAAGGGGATTTGTTAATTAGTCAAATCGGTCTGAACGATGACCTAAGTATTTTTATCTGTTGTTGCGATTGGCTCCCCTGGCAGCGTTTCCAGTTCACAGATCACTTTACTCAATTTGTTTATATAGAGGGAAAATCATTGCTTGTCAAGTCTCGCTGCTCTCTGTTAACAGCGTTGTCGCTTTAGTGAAAATTCAGCTGACGAGTTTACATTTAATGCATAATAATGTTAATGATTTCTTTCGTGCAATTATTAGTGCGTTTTTAGAGAACATACAATTCCGCACAATCTTCAATATCCCATGCAAGAAAAATCCATGCATTTGGAGGAAATGTTAGCCGTGGATCGCAAATGGCGCATTTATTTCTATATTGTCTTGTACAGTGATTGGCTGATTTTAAACAAATGCTTTGACAGTATTCAAGATCAACACAAACAAGTGCTTGTTAAGGTCTGTGTTGTGAGCCGTGCAATGCTTATGCCGTTGGGTCGCAGTCACAGATGCTCTGTGTATGTTATCCAGTCGGCCATGCGTATATTTTGTGAATTACAAGCAAAAACATAAAACCTCGACGACATTACAAGTGGATTATACTAAATAACAATTATAGTGTAGCGTGCGTCGCGTCTGTATGGAACACTCTGGTTCAAAGACCACAAGGGGAGCAGACAAAAAGCCTCTTACGATTGTGTCTGGATAACTTACGTATAGATAAACGGGATGATGATGTAAAAAATACCCTTAGGTCAATACGCTGCAGTGACAGTGGCAAATGAATTAATGCGGTAGTGATTAGGGTAGGTAGAGTGTATTAATTTCTATGTCTTTCGTCGTTGTTCCTAGGGCCCTCTGAGCCGGTTCCCGTGGCGTAGTGGTGCGGCGTCGCCTTTCGACCCAATGTTCGATAAAAAGGTGTGAAAATCTGACTTGCTCTCCGTAACACGGATGATCACGTTCCACCTCCGAAAGGGGAGGCACCCGTTCAAGGTAGCTCAATAGCCCGGCAAGAGATTTGTGCGAAGTGGTCGCTGGTGCTTAAGGGGAACTGTCGAAGCATCACCATCATCATCATCTATCGCCGTCCCGACATCATCTCATTATTAAAAGTGACGTTATACATAATTCAGCCATTCAGTGCTGGATGTTCTGGGAGAGCGTTTCCGATAAGCAGCATTCCACACATGATTTCGTCAGGTCAATATCAAGGATTCAATTGCGCTCTTCGAATCAGCAATATTCGCTTGTAGAATTCTAACGCCAATGTCACAACAAACCTATTATCTCACTTTGCTATATTTGTTCTCATCGCAATATATATATTGGCGTTGATATTTGAGTGGGCTCTGTGTTTTAAAACGCTATTTTATATTGCCCAACCAGCAGATACAATACTTCTTTGACGCTTGTGTATCCATTAAGTTGTTGTCACACATTGGTGGATTAAATCAACGCGGCAAGGACGTTGGGAGGAAGTAGAATGAGCCGTTGAATATTAATTGTTGTTGATGGACTTTCGTTTACGTTGATTGTGTCATCGTTTAGCTCTCAATGACACGAGGTTATCGACACTAAAGCTAAATACCATATCTTACAATAGGATAAACGCAGAAAATCGGAACATTTATAATGGTGTCTTGGAGCTTAATATATAATAGTACTTACGTTTCATTCGCCTTGGGCGAAACCCCGTTTACTCAGTCAAAATTAACTAATGTATAACCCACAATATAGATCTCTTTCGTAACGGATTGTGTCAGCGCTAGTCGCTGCCATGTGCACCTGGAGGACAGGTATGATCCAGATTAGGCACCGTATTCAGTTATTTGTATTCATTCCTGCTTAGCCTCTTCCCATGTTATGGTGGCCTGCACTGTGGCTGTTTGATCAAGAACAATACAGGACACATTATTGCGCTGGTTTCTGTCCCTCCGTGTTTGCCTAATTAAACCTTCGAATTATAAAGAGAGGTGATCTTGTAACCTTGCATCGGCGTGCATCTATCGTAACTACAGCTGCATTAACAGCTGGTGCTCCTAATCTTATTTGCCAATCGTCATCGCATGATCATCAAATAAAACAGTTTTGCTCAACCTTCCAGCTTTGTTCGTACGGCTTATCTTCTTTTACCGCCTAGACCGAGTCATTGTGCAGACTCCTACAAAACATAAAATGCTCACAAATAGAGTAATGTAGACTGATAAATTAGTATGTTGACACTTGGCAAGTATTATCATGTGATTCTGAAGGTTGTGTTTGTACTTGGGGGTTAAATACAAATGTATACTGTCTTGTCATCTGTTAGTACGCTAGACACGTATGTAATCGAGTCGAACAAGGTCAACTGGAGTATTATACGGGGATCAATGATGAATATCTCTCGTGATGGACGCAAGGTGACACTCAATGCATATGATAAACCCGTAATATGGCCCCTGACGTTGCGGGAAATTAACTAGATTAGCATGGGGAGATCAATCACTAAATCTGTTATTCCAGCCGTGACGTTAGTCATTTAATGTGACAATGTGATTAGATAATGATGAATAAAGTGTACGTAACTTGCAATTTATTAATGTCTACCTGGATATTTAGCGATTCACTCAGCATTCGCAGGGCGCAATGGTTACGGGCCGAATCAAAAGAGCTTATCAGTAACACAATGGCTAAGTAGTAATGCTCCAATTCTGTTTCGTACTGCGCGTAGACCGATGAACTGATGCTGGTGTGAATATGAAATGCAAGTCAATAATTTCTGCTGAGATGTCGCAGGCGAAGTTACAGTGATAATGAGGACGTAAACGATGATTGGTGGGTTATATGTGACTAGATAATGACATTTGTTCATGGACGTTGCAGATTGTATATGGCCCCAGGCTAAACAATAATTCGATAATGTGGGCCCTTAGAGGATGCAATGGACAGCCGGGCAGCAAATGCATTTTATTCATTCTGGAGATGTAAGGAAAATGTACTAATGCCGCCAATTTACAGGCAATCTGTCCACTCGAATATTGTGGCACCTCGCAAAGAATTCATTCAATAACAATCTCACGTTTGCCAATGTCATTTGCATGCATTTGTCCGTTACAATTGACCAATTGAGGAGATCACTAGGCATATTGATGGCAAACTCTGGCCTGGCTAGCGTTGCCACCCGGTATATATTATTTAACTTGCAAGGAACAACCTAGCCACCATAGGGAATAAAGCAGGGAACTTGTTTTTCAAGATTGTAGGATAACATCGACGGTGTAAGTATAATCTAACGGTCCGACAGGGTGGGCGCTATGAAGACAAAAGTATTAACGGAGAGTGTAAGTTTGTTGTCATTTTGGAGTACACTAGATATGGTGCTAGATCTAAATATTAAAATGTTCATTGCGCATATATATATTGCGCCATTCTCTTTTAAACAATCCAGCCTTATGTTTGTTATGCTTCGAAATGCTTGATCGATGAGTTGGACGATTGTTTTCCAGTCATAATATTTATCTCTATCAAAGCAAGTCGCTAAAACGGCAAACATACCATTGTTCAAAGCAGCGTTGCAGTTCCAAACAGGTGGTGCACTTTCAATGGACCACAACCGTCCATTCCCTACATACAGGTAAACGCTGATAATGATTCTGTTTGTTGACACGGGGAATAATTGCCTTTCCGCAAATATGTGCCTTATCTACATGCAACAACTGCAGTGCTTATTTCCTTCCCAAACAAAAAGGGTCCATAACATTACATAAACGTCGCTTTATTTAAACTGAGACGATCCATACTGCCTCCCAATAAGTTTCGTTACTCTTTAAATCTTATTTGTATATCAAAGCGTTCCTCAAATACAAATTTCAAGGTTGATGTAGCAGGTATCGGTTGTCGTTCTTGCTCACATTTATACATAATAAGTAGTGCTGGTTACATATGCATTTCTATGGGGTTGCAGAATAGCCTTCTTTATATTTATGTTTCACAAGGTGTCAACAAAACAGATTAAGTACAAAGTGAAATCCTCATTTGAAGGTGGGTTCAAATGGGGCATTCACTTTGTACTCAACTGAGCAACAACGGAACAATTTAAATTGCAAAAATGTAAATGAGTAAGAAATTTCCAAAGTTGTACATGACCTGAAAGGAAAAAAACAGTTGTGGCTATGATAACATATCAACAAATCTCTTGAAGCATCTCAAAAAAACACTCATCCAACCAATTACCATAATTATCAACGAAACCCTCAAGACAGCTAAAGTCATTCCCATCTTCAACAAAGGGGAAAGATAACTATCGCCCAATATCACTTCTTCCATCCATATCAAAAATATTTGAAAAAATTATTTTCCATGCAAATATATCAGTACTTCCAAACTCATAACTTATTTTATGACAAACAGTATGGTTTCAGAAAAGGGCATTCCACTGAACTAGCAGCAGTAGAACTGATAGAATTTGTACCTAATGACCTAGACCACAATTTGCTACCAATCACCATATTTTTTGACCTCAGCTAAGCCTTTGAGACAATAGATCATAATATACTGCTTTCAAACTAACTTATTAAGGATTCACAAACACCAGTAGCATATTAATTAAAAAAGATCCACAAGACAGAAAACAATATGTAAATTTTGAAGACACTCAGTCTAACCTGCTCCCCCTTACAACTGGAGTGCCTCAGGGATCAATCTTAGGGCCCCTTTTATTCTTGATATATGTAATTGACATCTGCAATGCATCAAATTTATTCAAAGTTATAACATATGCAGGTGATACAACCCTTACCACCACCCTCAACTCAAGAAATTCTACATACAACATAAACACATTAAACAATGAACTTAATAATGTTAACACAAGCAAGACCAAATTCATGATTTTTCATAAACCATTCCAGGATCCAGATCTTTGTAAATCACACAGAGATCAAACAAGTGCAATATTTCAACTTCCTTGGTCTCAACATCGATCAGCACCTCAGTTAGAAAATTCATACTGATAAAATCCATAGCAAACTTAGTCGAACAATCCTCCCCTTAGATATTAAAAAAATTGCTCTACAACTCACTAGTATTACCACATCTAAACTACAACTTGTTACTTTGGGGTCAACATGGTAATAGAATTGCAAAACTTTAAAACAAAGATCATTCTAATCATTACCTGCAGCTCCTACAATGCTCACACTGATCCTCTTTTTAAAGAATCACAGATCTTAAAAATTGAAGATCGATTTTCACTGTCCAGATATAAATTCTATTATATTTACTGTCACAACAATTTACACTCGTATTACAATAACATAAACTTAATAAATCAAACATCGGACATTCAAAATCACAATACTCTTTTCATTCCAAGAGTAGAACACTCTTTTGCAGTCTCATTCATTCGATTCAGCAATCCAAAATTCATCAACAATACCCCGAATATGATAGTAACAAAAATATTCTCTCATTCTTACAACGGATACTGCAACTACATAAAAATGGTTAATCAATACATACAGGTTTATGTGCACCACTCTAAATTGTTATACATGTACTTGCCCACATTTACTAGTCAAGCAAACAAGTCATTTGTTATTGTATAAATTCATAATGTGTTACTCATGTCACCAAATTCCTGACTTTGCCAAAACCCTCTGTCTATGTAAATGTTTTCTGTACCTTTTACCAAGGTAACATGATGTAGTGACCTCATGTACTTTTATTATTATGCACTATGTTTCTCTTTCGTACGAAGTCTTTCTTTTGTGTGTTTCAGCCTTTATATTATTGTTATTATTATTTTTATTATCATTATGTCAGGGTGGCTCTAGCAGCAGCGACCTATCAGCCTTAGTTGGAGTCTTCTTATCAATTGTTCATTGTATATATGTTCAATTAGTTAATAAATTGATCTGATTCTGAATCTACTATTGTAGCTAGGTGCTTAATTGCAATGTTGTGCATAGTCTAAATGATTGTGCTTTAACAGCTGTCCCTCCAGTAAAGTACATCCATACTTATCGTAGATCCGTGACATACGCGTCGTGGTTCTGTAATGGGTTATGTCATAGAGAGGGACGTAATACATAATAAATGCTTGCATCCAGGCAATAACAATGCATATCCGAGGCGTTATCGTTCATGTGATTCACATTGTCCATATCTTCTGCAGACTGAGATGTCATCTTGGACAACGCGCAAAAGGCGGTTGCCGATGCCTAGGGAAATGAGCCAATCGCATTGTATGGTCCCTTTAAACGGACAGCGTTCGTCATTGTCATTTCTAGCACCTGTGCGCCATCTTATCAAATGAACAGTTAACTGTGATTACTCTATTCGAATCACTGACAGAGTAGCAGTTCTGTATATTATTATACTAGCGAGGTGCAACCGTTTTGGTACCCAAAGAAGTATACTTACATAATCACGACAGAGTTTATACAATTTGCTGGCTTGGCAAGCGTCCCCAAGAATCTGAAAAAAGTCGAGAGACCTTTCCGAGCGTGGGAAAATGAGGGAGAATTTGTAAGGACAGTGAGTCACTGTTAATGATTTGCCATGCAAATCGCTACCACGTCCTTTACAAAACCTTGCAAAATTGCTAGTTTTGTAATTATACATCTGTTGATATCAATGAACAATTCTCAAATAATGACTGTTAGCTGTAATCACCGTAATTTAAGTGCATTCAAGACGAATAATATATCATCAATGCTGTATAAGCATCCCATATAATTGTATCATTTTGCACTAGAAGAACTGTTTCCCATTGGTGTCATGTTGGGAGATCGACAAGAAATAATAGGTATTCTGGATCCTTACCAATAGCTCGGTTCAGTGGAATACAAAAGGCTTTCTTGATCAACGTAACAGGTACCAAACCCAACATTTCACGTACACATGTCGATGGAATAATTCTTTAGCATAACTGTATACTAAACTCAATTTCGGTGTGATATATGCCAGTTAGACCCTCTGATAATTAACGCCTACCTGAGTCATGGTTCCGTCATTGTGGGGTGGTCAAACGATATTTATTGAAAGATTTGTTTAGGTTTTTTTTTCTCTGTTGAAATGTTATATCATTCCCCGCAATTTAGTTAACAATATATTGGTTAAGTATCCTTCTTTGCATTTATGTCGTGCATTGTTAGGTATTTGGCTTATATGATGATTATGCTATATTTACCGGATGTAGCCCGCGGTAATGGCTGACAAAACAGCTTACTCAAGCATTCTTAGCTGCCTTAATTTGACCATCATTTGTTAGCTGTCTCACAATTTTCGGTAATAAATATCCAGGCCTAGTAAGGCAGACTTCTCTGGTGATCAAACACGCTTTAACACATTTAATATTGACCGTATCATAGCACGGTCAACCTGGTATTGTAATGAGTAATCCATGATATGCCGCACGATATTTTAGTCGTTGACGATACAACTTAGCTTTATGGATTATAAACAATGCGACAATATTATTACATCACCCGCCGTAATTGTTACCCCGGCAATATGTGATTTACCCAACATTCTTCACGAAATAACTTCGCTGCCATTCGTTGCTGAAATCATTAGACTAGAGATTCACTTATGGCAATTTATCATGGATATGAACACTAATAAATATCCAGGGTTTCAACGGCAAATGTGATGTATTAATGTCCGACGCTAAAGGCGCTATAAGGGCCGACAGGAGAGTTATAGTTTCTCATCATCTGTTGCTTTGCGGGTAGAACACAATCATTTACAATGCATCAAACAAGAGACTTGCCGCCTCGTCCGAAATATTCTGTACCATGGCGCCCATTGAGTGCACGATGCGGCTTCTACATATTTACCGCCGTGCAAATGGAATAAAGAAGCATTAAGGTCACTGTCAGAAATGGTCTGCTTTACAGGTCTGGACAATAACCATGTAATCCCTGAGCGACACAGGCTTCAATAGCCATTTGTGCGCTATTGGGCGACTATTCTTTGGTTATGATGTTCATTAAACGAGTACTGTTCGATGTTTTCCATGACCGGCTTAAGGCCAAGCTTCATACTTATTACACAGTTATTACTGAGACTGCACTCTACGTTCCGTGATGAATACATATTATAGGCTGTGATCAACATTAATCGACGAGCCATAAACGATGCTACAGCCTACGTAAATGTGTTAATGTACGCTGTCACCGACCTCACCTCGCAATAGCAAAGAATAAACGCATTTGTCAATCTGACATGCTTTGATTTGGTAATGTAATGGGCTCTTATCCAGACACAGTGTAAAGTTAATTCTCGCCGGCCGAATAACTGTTTGAAAGTTGGCAAGTATGAAGACAAATATGCGGTCGTTAATTAGGTATGCATACTCAAGATGATAATATTTTGTTGATTAGATGGATCTTGTCGTAATTTGTAGTGAACCACCAAATCTGCGTATCTCCTTGATACTTCCACGAATGGAAATCTTGGGAGATAAAATCACATTTTACGTGGCCTAGCCGCTTTCGTTATCGTTATATACCCTATTACGATATCCGGGATTTATTATGATTTTTCTTCCGCATTTCTCTAAATGAAAGCACTGAGCTCGCTTATACCGCAAAATACAAAACGGGACAGTTTTGTTCGCGACTTCACCGTATTTAGACCGACATTAAATCAGCATTATATAACAATGTAAGTTAGATATTAATTATGACCTACAGACGTAAATGACACATAGTGACACGAAATCAGTGCATATTATGACACAATCTCGACGGTAATGAGCTTACACCTTCCGACAACTGCTGTCGTTTGTTTGATGTACCTCGCCTATAATACGATATCGTAACGAATTAGTTCATTGCTGTTGGAGTAGAACTTCTCATGGAAGGACCCTTTGTAATTGGGGCCAGAATTGTAGCTTCTAATTATAAATCTATTATCAGTGAATCAGAAGGGGTCATTCGAGCTCGTCCTTTATAATGCTAGTATATGATTGAGGCTCATTAAATAATCTGCATCGCATCCAAGCACCTAAACACATGAAACGCACTCACTGTTCTGCGGTAACACTTCTCTTTCTTATGCGATATACTTAATCAGAGTGCAAATAAAACCTGTCGTATCTTAATTCCGCTTCAACGCAAACGATCTGGACAAGCATCACGGCCGATGCTTTTACTTGTGTCGCAAACTGGCAATTAGAGCGCTAATGAATTGCAATCTGATTGGTCTACCTAAGATGATGGCGCGAGAACGGCGGGCTCAGAGAATCGCAGGATCATCATTTTATATTGGAACGCCTGGCATATATATGCATGAGACTTGAGACCTTAGCAATAAAACATACATTGCGAATGTTGTCAAGTGTGTCATTTTGATCATGCTTAAGCAAGTCATATTCGATGATGCTGAGTTAATCGACTCACAGCTATACTTACATGGTCGTAATCAGGGTCGGGTTAAAGCTATCAGCCGGTGCGTCCAACACGAATCGCAGCATCGCCTGAAATCCGAATGTTTTTTTCCTAAAGGTAATTTATAGCAAAAATTATCATTGCGACATTATTTCGCCCAACACGAATCGCAACATCACCTGAACTCCGAATGTTTTTTTTTCCTAAAGCTGATTTATAACAAAAATTATCATTGCGACATTATCATCCGATCAATTAATAGATGGGGTTCATTATGCCAGTCGGCGATCGTCAATTAGTATCTAAAGAGTATAATTATTTGGGATATTGATTAGAAATAATTACCATGCATAATGCAGCAACGACGAAAGGCATCTTCTTTTGAATACCTCAGAGTAACATTCAAATAGAACTTCTTGCAGAAGTGGCTTAACAATTACGTTGATGACTGTCATCCATCATTGAACTAATCGCGTTGTCTCTTCCTGGTCTAATTTAGCCGAAGAATATGTAAATCCAGCGTCACAATTTATTTTTCTCTCTACGAATCATTAATGATCATCATAATAAGATTGAACTGGGTGCAAAAAATTTGATCAATGTGTATCCTCTCGTACTCGCTGAGTTTATATTGAGCCGACATAAAATGTCAATCCATACCATTAAACTTCATGGTTGTGTGGATGGCTTGGTTGGTTGTCATACACTGGGTCGCTCTGAATGACATGGCCAACAATTACTTGTTGGCAGTTCTGATGCCATAAATGGCCTCAATAAGAAAAATATTTCAAAACATCTAGATACTGATCATCTCGGGGGAGCAAAGATCAAAACATAAAAAGTAGCCTACTTAATATTTCGCTTATAATTATTGTATGAATGCATATAATATTCAGCATTCACCTAGTGCTGTAGTTCTGTTACTTACTTATGCTTTATGCTGCTGTGGTTGTTTACCACATGATCTAGATTTCATCATTCGCTCTGTCGTCCGTGAACCATTGAGTCGCATTGATGTGTTTGTTGTCGTAAAATCGTGTAGAGAGTTGAATCGGATCACTCAAACAGGTTCAATCGCCCTATAACTACAAATCCGCACCTGCTGAAAGAATACAGTCGCTGCGCAATGACCTTGTCTATCCTTTATTTTATCCTGGGCATTTATATTTGTGACACTTTCGTCATTGTTAGTCCATTAATATATATCTCATTTCTACGTTTTCAGCCGTACTCCATGGACTGATACTATACTTTTGGGCATATTAAAACCCATCGGATAATATTTTTGACTGCACAGGGAAACGGTGCGATGGTGTATAGGGCTAAAATATACAGAACTATATACACGTACACCATAAAAACCATGCAAATCTCTCATTTAGCGGTCCACCACATAATACTTGCACATACGAATAAATGCCATATTCTGCTGTGGTGACAAAGTGGATATGGCGTAACAGAGCTGTCCTATGCACGTTATGACCATATTATGATAGTAGAAATGGTGTGTTATGATGTGCAGTTTGGTTTGCATACCATATCGACTCATAATAGATTTATCAATACAGATCATCACATTTATCCACCTGACCTTTCTGTGCCGCTGAGTACCCAAACAGGGATCCCGTGTGTTTCGAAACAAACAGGTGTTGGCTTATTAGGGTCAGGTATGTTTATGGTAAAGCTCGTTTTAGCCATGTCCTGGTGCTGTGCTCATGCAACACTCAACCTCGTACCTTGGCAATGGCCTGCACACGAGACAACCTCAGGGAGGATGCATGACGTCATTGACGCCAGACAGTCAGACAGCACAGTGGATCTTAGCAATAAAATCCTCATTAAAAAAAATCTAGCCTTGCAGAGTGCCCTGTATAATCATTCGTGATGGGGCAATCTCCTGATGGATACGTGAGACGTAGAGCTGTACATGCCCTACCTTCAGGTCACCCAAGAGGGATGGTGTCACGGATCTGGGTTTTCGCTACCTCACCCACCCCGGCGAGCTGGAGCCTTCCTACGACTGCCCCCTGTGTGATCCCTCAATGTCTACCGACCCGGATGCTCCTTCACTAAGCCTGATGAGCATGTGCTTTGACTATTTGCTGGATGAGCCACTCTGTGGTTTGTTCGGGAAGAGCTGCTTGTGCCGCCATGTTGGAATCTCACATGCTGACATTTGCCGTGCAAACTACTGCAGCCATTTTCTATTTTCGGTTACGTGCTCCTGCTGGTTGTCAGCGTCTCCATCACGTGTCATCTGCTTGTTTGTCCAGCCAATCCACGCTGACCTGCTGTGTTTACTTTGACTCGTATGTCCATATTATCTCGATATTGCAGATACAGGGTTTATTGATCATGTAAGAATTATGCATTCAGGTCATAGGGCCGTGTCATGTATTATTTTGAACTAGCAATCGACAACTGTTTTTATTGATAACTGTACATTAGAGTTCGGACATTGGAATGCTTTTCCGCTGTGCTTCTGTACGTCTGAAATGGTTATATTTATTCATACATCAATTATTCAACCGTGTGTTTATCCAATTATATCATTTGCTCCTACTGGGAAGGAATAAGAGCATGCATGAGGGACTTATCGCATATGAAGTATAGCCAAATTTATTCAACAGATAGCATTAATTGCAATAACTCAATTAGGTCACCAAACTACTGTGGGACAAACTACTCGTCAGACACAATCTAAAAACCAATTCAATAAGAGCATAGTACTGTCGAAATATTGTTCGTAAAAATAACCGGCAATAATATCTTCCTCTATAGCCAAACCAGAGAAGTTTATTTTGCGATTGAAAAAGATTGCAAGTTTGTATTGACAATATGGTGTTGTATATGGTGATACATAAATAAGTTTAATTCGTAAATATTCAATCAAATTTCAGATATCTTGTGTAAAACGACAAACATGGCTGAGTTTTTCATTTGTGGTCAGGTAGAAGCACAAATGTGTATATGAAAGATTTTTATTTCATGTGATATACAATGCATCGAGGGTTTACCATCTCTGTTATGTCTTCCACCGATTAATCCCTTAGCACAAATGCTCTAGTAACCATGTTGAAACAATGGACTTGTAGTTCTGTGGTAATAAGGCAACGGAAGGCAAATGAGGTATAGATGAGAGATAATGATCAAGTCCTTCACTCAGTCCCAATATTATCTAAAATCAACCCCCTTTACTTTGGTAAGATTCATTTAACGGAACCTTGTCCAGCCTAATTGCTTCCGTGAACTGACTAAAAAAGAGCTTTGTACTTTTGCTTATAACAAGTAAACTAATTTATTGCAGCTCTCTATGCTTTGTAGGGTG
>CM067343.1:2544823-2631711 GCA_034190875.2 Urechis unicinctus | reverse complement strand
AATTAGGCGAAAAATGTGAGGCTAGAAAACAGCGTCCGTGCGTATTATTGCTGATCAAACAGCTACAGTACAGACCACTATTACAACACGTCCCAGGATGGTAAGAGGCTACGTAGTAATGAATACACCACACTTGAATATGGTGCCAAATCTCGACCTTCCAGGTTCAAATGCTGACGAGAATCGCTGACACAATCCGTAACAAAAGTGGTGTATTGTTGATAACGCCTGGATTTTGAGATAGAAAACCGCGATTTCTTATCAGAATGATTCAACATGATTAATATTGTACAGACACACTATTATAAATGCATCAATTTCTGCGTATTGTCCAGGTCAGTTAATGTCATGATCCGCGATTAATTGATGAACTATTGCTGAGCGCCAAACAATGACACAATCGATGTCAACAAAAGTCGTGTATTAACGTAAAGATATTCACTGACTCATACTGCCTCCTCCGAAAGTCCTTGCCGTTTTGATTCAACCCCGCACCTAATTATCTTCTTTCTCGTTCCTCACGTTAGTTGTATTTTGCGTGCCTTGAGCAGCATCCCTGCTGACCCCTATCGCAAAATGTGTGCTTGATGTTCATGGCATGGAAACCACGAAGGTATTTATGCGAGCTACCGTAAAATATCATCGACAAACATATCTGGTGTCTCCTAAGGTCCCAATAGCTTTATTTGCTTTCATTTATTGTCAATCGTCTGCTAAGAATTCAGTTTTGCATTTTTTTAAACATCACATAGGATTAGACGCTCTAATTGTTTCATATAGTATAGCTTCTAGGCAGATGTCGGAATATCACTTTGACAACCGACGCACGCTGTCCCGCATCCATCACAGGTGAGTCATTAATCATGCCACATAGCAACACTGACTAGGCTACCACACAACCACACATCTACCACGACATCTAAAGGGTTAGACATTATCACCTAATATATAATTAACAGTTCTTGTAAAACATGCCTTTAATTTGGCACAGATTTGTTGCTTTCCATAGCAATCATTCCTATGTTTTAAGGTATGGTTGGATAGCATGTGAAATTTATCGCACCCTTTGGAAGTAACATTCCAAATTAATGAATGAAACACACAAGGCACGCCTCCACTGTCACCATTCGATTGGGGACGATGTGAATAGACTGTCACTGTTCATTGGCTATTTAGACTTGTAATTTGCTAAATTCGTCACGTTAACAAAGTTGTTTTGCTGTTACACTTACCCAAAGAGCAGCTGGAACCTGCTTACTTGTTTGGGAATAGCTTTATCACTAATATTGATAACTCACCTGCGGCCCTGGTACACCAAACACGGTTTTGACGAGGCCTTTGCAGAAATTGCATTTCAAAGGTTATTAAGCACTTAGATCATGATTGTGTGCATAAGTATGCCAACAATGTCGAATCACACAGCACAGCATTCGCAGGTAACGTCGCAGTAACTCTTATTGATTGGCACATTGTGTTTAAGCGCCGTTATGTTTAAGCTATTTATACTTTATCTATTCCTGAATTATAACCTACACCCTCGGACGTTGTAATGCCATTTTGTATAACGACTTAGCGCTGTACTTAGTGTCAGCACTTATGCGCCGAATAGAGCGTTAAAATACTCCTCGTGTAAAATGTAAAACTCAACAATTGACAGTTCATCATCTTTTGAAAACATTGCAGCGCCTTGCCAAACTGCCGGACGACACTGACACCGGCGTCATAAATCCGTGCAGGTCGTAGGCAGGTTATTTTGTTACGGTTTGCCGTTAAATGCTCATATATTTATGTACATTGTAAACAGGGTGAATGATAATTTTGTGGCTTAAAATAGCAGCTATATCTTTGTAAATAAATAAACAAGAAAGCTGATTCGGCTATAAGCCAAGCCCGGAAAAACAAGCCAGACTGGTCGCTCCAGCTAAACAGCCAAAGACAGCGTTATGCGAGCCGCCCCTACACGACAAATGTATCGTTTGCCCGTACTGACAAAACTTCGACTTACAACAGCATAGAGCAGCTGCAATAAATTAGTTAGCTTGTTATAAGCAACATTACAAGGCTCTTTTTTAGTCAGTCAATAGAAGCAATTAGGCTGGACAAGTTCCGGTAAATGAACCTTACCAAAGTAAAGGGGTTGATTGCAGGTAGTATGTGGGGACGGTCGTTTTCTCTAATTAGACATCATGTTCCTTCTATGCCTTATACCCCAGACTACATGTCCATTGTATCAATATGGTTACGAGAGCATTTGTGCTGATTGGATACATCGGTGGAAGACATACAGAGATGGTGAAACCTCGATGTGTTTATATAAATGAATGAAACATCTTTAATATACATTTTGTTTACCCACAAAATGAAAACCAGCATTGTTTGTCATTAACACAAGATATCGACTATTTGAATATGTACGAATTAAACTTATTCATATATACCCATACACAGCACCATATTGACGCACAAACTTGAAATCTTTTCAATCGCAAATAATCTGCTCTGGTTTGCTATAGTGGATAACGACAAATTTCATGATTAATAAAAGACATTTATTGACGTTTATTTTTACGAACAATATTTCGACAGTACTATGCTCTTATTGAATTGGTTTTTAGATTATGTATGACGAGTAGTTTGTCCCGCCAGTGGTTTGGTGACCTAACTGAGTATTGCAATCATGCTGTCTGTTGAATGAATAAGGCTATACCCATATGACGATAAATCCCTCATGCATGCTCTTATCCCTTCCGGTGGGAGCAGATGATATAACTGGATAAACACACGGTTGAATAATGATGTATGAATATATATAACCATTAAGACGTACAAAAGCACATGTGAAGAGCATTGCAATGTCCGAACTATATTTACAGTTATAATAAAACAGTTGTCGATTGCTAGTTCAATAATACATGACAAGACCCTGAGACCTGAATTCATGATTCGTACATGATCAATAAACCCTGTATCTGCAATATCGAGATAATATGGGCCTACGAGTCAAAGTACACACAGCAGGTCAGCGTGGATTGGCTGGACGAGAGCAGAAGACACCGTGATGGAGACGCTGGACAGTCTTGCATGGAGCGTAAACTAAAATAAAATGGCTGCAGTAGTTTGCACGGCTAATGTCAGCATGTGAGATTCCAACATGGCGGCACAAGCAGCTCTTCACGAACAAAGGCACAGAGTGGCTCATCCAGCAAATAGTCAAGCACATGCTCATCAGGCTTAGTGAAGGAGCATCCGGGTCGGTAGACCTTGAGGGATCAAACAGGGTCAGTCGTAGGAAGGCTCCAGCTCGCCGGGGTGGTTGAGGTAGCGAAAACCAGATTCCGTGACACATCCCTCTTGGGTTGACCTGAAGGTAGGGCATGTACAGATCTCCGTCTCACGTATCCATCAGGATTGCTGATCACGAATGATTATACAGGGCAATCTGCAAGGCTAGATTTTTTAATGAGGATTTTATTGCTAAGATCCACTGTGCTGTCTGACTGTCTGGCGTCAATGACGTCATGCATCCTCCCTGAGGTGTATTGGTGTGGCTGTTTTGGGTTGAATTACACGAGTTCGCACATTTACTATGCAATAATACGCGACAGATAAAGCCAGTAATGCTTGGTTCGCAATGACAAAGCCCCATTTTCAGTTCGATAGATCACTCGCGTCGGAGTACAAGCGTTCGCAACCTTTGAGTGCATGGTCCGAGTGTATTACTATTCACAATACGTGATTTGCTTTGCTGAACGAACTCATTGACTGTTATATCCTTCCAGCTTGCATTACACATCTAGAGCCATGGTGCGTCTCCGGTTTAACTTATATCTTTATATACATTTGACAAAGAATAATTACAATTGCAATATCTTACAGCAGAAAAGGTTTACCCATCACCATCTTACACGTCGGCCATGTTATGGGGGATAAATATCAACGTTATGGGACCATACTGCTCGTTATATTTTCTTTGGTCAAATGGAAAATCTTCAAAATCCATTGAAGTGCTACACATTATTCTTTGCTATTGCGAGGTGAGGTCGGTGACAGCGGACATAAACACATTTACGTAGGCTGTGGCATCGTTTATGGCTCGTTGATAAATGTTGATCACAGCCTATAATATGTGTTCATCACGGAACGTAGAGTGCAGTCTCAGTAATAATGTGTAATAAGTATGAAGCTTGGCCTTAAGCCGGTCATGGAAAACATCGAACAGTACTCGTTTAATGAACATCATAACCAAAGAATAGTCGCCCAATAGCGCACAAAGGGCTATTGAAGCCTGTGTCGCTCAGGGATTACATGGTTATTGTCCAGACCTGTAAAGTAGACCATTTCTGACAGTGACCTTAATGCTTCTTTATTCCATTTGCACGGCGGTAAATATGTAGAAGCCGCATCGTGCTCTCAATGGGCGCCATGGTACAGAATATTTCGGACGAGGCGGCAAGTCACTTGTTTGATGCATTGTAAATGATTGTGTTCTACCCGCGAAGCAACAGATGATGAGAAACTATAACTCTCCTGTCGGCCCTTATAGCGCCTTTAGCGTCGGTACTTATTACATCACATTTGCCGTTGAAACCCTGGATATTTATTAGTGTTCATATTCCATGATGATCATGCGATGACGATTGGCAAATAAGATTAGGAGCACCAGCTGTTAATACAGCTGTAGTTACGATAGTTGCACGCCGATGCAAGGTTACAAGATCACCTCTCTTTATAATTCGAAGGTTTAATTAGGCGAACACGGAGGGACAGAAACCAGCGCAATAATGTGTCCTGTATTGTTCTTGATCAAACAGCCACAGTGCAGGCCACCATAACATGGGAAGAGGCTAAGCAGGAATGAATACAAATAACTGAATACGGTGCCTAATCTGGATCATACCTGTCCTCCAGGTGCACATGGCAGCGACTAGTGCTGACACAATCCGTTACGAAAGTGATCTATATTGTGGATTATACATTTTTTAATTTTGACTGAGTAAACGGGGTTTCGCCCAAAGCGGATGAAACGTAAGTACTATAATATATTAAGCTCCAACACACCATTATAAATGTTTCGATTTTCTGCGTTTGTCTTATTGTAAGATGTGGTATTTAGCTTTAGTGTCGTGAACCTCGTGTCATTGAGAGCTTAACGATGACACAATCAACGTCAACGAAAGTCCATCAACAACAATTAATATTCAACGGCTCATTCTACATCCTCCCAACGTCCTTGCCGCGTTGATTCAGTCCACCAATGTGTGACAACAACTTAATGGATACACAAGCGTCAAAGAAGTATTGTATCTGCTGGTTGGGCAATATAAAATAGCGTTTTAAAACACAGTGCCCACTCATATATCATCGCCAATATATTGCGATGAGAACAAATATAGCAAAGTGAGATAATAGGTTGGTTGCGACATTGGCGTTAGAATTCTACATGCGAATATTGCTGATTCGAAGAGCGCAAATGAATCCTTGATATTGACCTGACGAAATCGTGTGTTGAATGCAGCTTATCGGAAACGCTCTCCCAGAACATCCAGCACTGAATGGCTGAATTATGTATAACGTCACTTTTAATAATGAGACGATGTCGGGACGGCGATAGATGATGATGATGGTGATGCTTCGACAGTTCCCCTTAAGCACCAGCGACCACTTCGCACAAATCTCTTGCCGGGCTATTGAGCTACCTTGGTCGGGTGCCTCCCCTTTCGGAGGTGGGACCGCCGTTGAACGTGATCATCCGTGTTACGGAGAGCAAGTCAGATTTTCACACCTTTTTATTGAACATTGGGTCGAAAGGCGACGCCGCCTACCACTACGCCACGGGAACCGGCTCAGAGGGCCCTGGGAACAACGACGAAAGACATAGAAATTAATACACTCTACCTACCCTAACCACTACCGCATTAATTCATTTGCCACTGTCACTGCAGCGTATTGACCTAAGGGTATTTCTTACATCATCATCCCGTTTATCTATACGTAAGTTATCCAGACACAATCGTAAAAGGCTTTTTGTCTGCTCCCCTTGTGGTCTTTGAACCAGAGTGTTCCATACAGACGCGACGCACGCTACACTATAATTGTTATTTAGTATAATCCACTTGTAATGTCGTCGAGGTTTTATGATTTTGCTTGTAATTCAGGAAATATACGCATGGCCGACTGGATAACATACACAGAGCATGTGTTAGCTGACTGTGACTGCGACCCAACGGCATAAGCATTGCACGGCTCACAACACAGACCTTAACAAGCACTTGTTTGTGTTGATCTTGAATACTGTCAAAGCATTTGTTTAAAATAAGCCAATCACTGTACAAGACAATATAGAAATAGATGCGCCATTTGCGATCCACGGCTAACATTTCCTCCAAATGCATGGATTTTTCTTGCATTGGATATTGAAGATTGTGCGGAATTGTATGTTCTCTAAAAACGCACTAATAATTGCACGAAAGAAAGCACTAACATTATTATGCATTAAATGTAAACTCGTCAGCTGAATTTTCACTAAAGCGACATCGCTGTTAACAGAGAGCAGCGAGACGCGACAAGCAATGATTTTCCCTCTATGTAAACAAATTGAGTAAAGTAATCTGTGAACTGGAAACGCTGCCAGGGTAGCCCATCCCAACAACAGCAAAAATACTTAGGTCATCGTTCAGACGATTTGACTAATCAACAAATCCCCTTGTTCCTGGCAATGAATATTTTGTGTAAATATCTATGGTTTAGATTATTCAATTGGGCAACAAATAACAAATATTTACTATCCACATTACCGAATATATGCAAACATATTGCACTATTGATTTATTTAGCAAATGTAGCAGAAAATAAATACAAGGGATTGCAATGAAGCAAATATCTTTTCTTTCACTTTCACATCAATGATATATCAGTATACGAATGGTGAACCTGCCGTACTTGCATTAATGATAATGCCAGTAGTCGCCGGTCAATAGAATGCAGTGCAGGTAATCGGCAGATATCAGGCACAAAGCAAAGCGAAATGAGATCTGGCTCAGATAATCGTGTTATGACTTAATTGCAGAACACAAGAACTTTGTTTTCTGTGTGGCTGATCGTTGACGTTATCACGTTTTCTTCTCTGACAAATGTAATCATGTACAAATATTGGTGAGTAAAACGCCTCAACTGTGTATTACAAATTTCTCCTTTTAACAAAACGTCACAACAATGGCTAAACCCTTCGCAATGATATGGGAATATTAATTAATCATTGGTGTCTCTGGGGCTGGAGTTAATTTATTTACATGGCATGACTGCACAAGTCCTACAAACATTTAAAAATGTTTCTGTTATTTGTACTGATTATTAACAGCTGGTATACTTCCGTTGACAACATTGTAATTGCGGTTGCAGGTATGCCGTTACTACACCAAAGATATTTATATATATTATATATATATACATATATATATGTATATATATATATATATATATATATATATATATATATATATATATATATATATAGATATATATATATATATATATAGATATATATATACAGAGGGAGATGTATATATTAATATATATATACGTATATATATCTATATAAACTTATATATATACATACATATATATATATACATATATATATATACATATATGTATATATATATATATATATATATATATATATATATATATATATCTCTATATATATCTCTATATATCTATATATATATATATCTATATATATATCTCTATATATATATATATATATATATATATATATGTGTGTGTGTGTGTTTTCATACTGGAAAATAACGGTGCGGATGATTTAGCTTTTGTGGCTACAAACAGTCACTTCGCTACATTATATGTTTATTTATGGGATCGATGCCATGGCTAGCTTTCGCAGAACCTGCATGGACGAAGCTCAGTGACCTGTATAATAAATCGACGATGACGTACCAGTGCAAGGCAATTATATAGATAAAACTAATTTTGCGATAGAATGGTTCGTTAAGAGGAACCGCGAAATGGTATTAGACCGATTTGCTTCTGAATTGGATGACTTAGTTAAATGTCCTATCTAATGAGTTAAACCAACAATAACCCCTCTGTAATATCGCTCAAAAGCTGTTATATGTTGCGCATTTCCCGTTTGCTGAGAGTATCACAGTGCAAATATCATAGAGCTTTTTCCTTGAAAGAAATATAAATATTATTTAACATTAACTGGTCATTTTCGCGACGGGAATTTAGAGGAGTCATTATAATGAATGTAGATTTGCTGAGACACTCATTCACGAATGTCTAGCAATAAAAACCCAATTTAGCGACTATCTATGAGCCGACACCAGCGCCGAATGGTCATGTGCATCGTTCTCTTACCGTGAGTTGTAATTGCTGTGCCCTACTGACCCCTATCGTAAAAGGTGGGATGGTGGTGATGGCATAATAACCAGGTCACTGGAAAATGTAAGGAAGGTATGAATACTAACTACCGTAATGTGTTATCGACATCATCGCACATTTATACTTGACAAATATATCTGGTGTCACATTATGTCCAAATTGCCGGATTTTTTCTCTTTGACTGCGGTTCGTTGGGCGATGATTTCTGTTTTGCATTAACAATACAAGTCAGTGATAAGTTAGGCCACATGGCTGCACTGATTAGGTTACCACGCAACATTTAATTTGTCAGATATTATCACAAGAAATAACATAATGCACATTAATTTTGTGAATTCAATTTTGGCCTATTCGTTGGCACAGGTTTGCTACTATACCTTGCAATCATCCATTGTTTTAAAGGATGGTTGGGTAGCATATCAAGTTTAACGCGCCTTTTGGAAGTAAAAGTTCCAAATTATTAAATCACACACGCAAGGCACGTCTCTACGTTCATTATTCTATCGCGAAAGATGAGAATAAACAGCAGTTGTTCATTGGCTATTTATACTTGTAATTTGCAGAATGTGTCATTATTGCAAAGCTCATATTCTGGGGCCATTACCCGAAGAGCACCTGGCAACTTGCTTGGGAATAGTGTTACGACCCAATATTGAAAGGTACGAGATTGCTATATCGCTTGGCGGACAAAATCAGCTCATAACCATAAATGGCCAACAACTCTAGGTGCACGCCATTAAGTGTCCATAGCCTACGGGCAAACACGGCTTTGACGACGTCTATGGAGCAACTGCACTTCAAAGTTTATTTAGCACTTACATCATGATTTTGTGCACTGGTATGCCGACAATCTCATAACACACAATATATCATTTGCAGGTTTCATAGCAGTAACCTTTGTACGTAGGTTGAATATATCTAAGGGGCGTCATAATTACATCATACATTCTTTATCTGTTCAAGAGAAAAAATTCACTCCCCCAGACGTTATCACGCCATTTTGAATAACGACTTAGTGCCGGATTCATTGTTGCCACTTTACTTGTTAGCTAATATGCACGTATGTCTTTGAGGCCCCATATAATGATGAATGGGTCATGTTATATACGCATTGACGACTGTGCTGTCTGATATCAAGACAACCTTTGTGTCTAATAAGGTAAACCAAATGTACAGTTGACAGTGGAGGAAGATAACCAATACTGAAATCGTAAGAGATCAAATGAAACCTACTGCAGGATGATAACCAATACTTAAATTATGAATATGTGCCTACTGCGCCCTCTTTTTTTACAGATTCCATAATATGATGTTGAGTATATTAGAGCACAACAAGCGTAGCGGATGTTTCAGTTTACCTGCTGATTAGCAGTTGAACCTTATCAACAAACCTCTGGTTGTTTTTCGTTCCCTTAGGTGTGGATAAATACTCGAAGCAAATATTTCCCTTAATAATTAATGTAATAGCCATCGAGCAGGTAATGTATGCTGAGAAGTAGACATTTAGAACACAAAGATAATATGTAATATGCAACATAGCACATGCACGTAGTTTATCTATGATGATACAGAGTACATAAACTACTAGCTGCATCAAAACTACTGTTGTTCTTCTGAGAAGTCGTCAATGTGGTGAAGAATTTGGACAAGAAGAACTACTTCATAATTACTATGATTATGCAAAAGTACCATGTTGCAAATAAAAATTAGACAAAGGAGGTGATGAGGCCCATGACCATGGCACCCAGTAATTGGCAGAAGCAAAGTGGATATCCGAAAGTAGGGTGGTCAATAATTGAGAGACATTTGCTTGGTTATTCTAGAAAAAATAATAACTGACTAAGACATAAATGACAAGTTATAATTCATAAACTCACCGTTATTTAATCAGGTTGCATATTTTGACGGCGAAACTCTAATCCTGATAGGCTTAACTGCCCCGCGAAGAATCGGTAAATAAACATTAAAAGATATTTCAAATCATGCAAAAGTAAACATACTTGTAACACCTAAGCTTTCGGACCAGGACCGAATGACGTCACTTGATCAACATCTGCAGAGTAAGCAGTATACTTTTGTAATGATTCTCTTTTTTTTTCGACTTTTACCAACTCAACACCTGGCATGGGAAAATCCTCTGTGGATAACCCCGAATCAAATGGCGTTATTGAATCAAGCTATATTCACCAACTTAGCATAGCAATTAGGTCCCATAAAGCAAGCGTGCAAACCTTCTCCAAGTAGTCCCGCAATGTAATCCATGTCGACATATGTAGCGCAGTCTTTTGGTTAGTTTATGAAAAGAATTAAGTCGAGCTAATGCTTGTCAATGTCTCTGGTTAGATAGTTATTGCCAATATCCTTATATTAGATTTCGATGTCCCTGTCACGGGATTTCCTGCAGCGGGATTTCCATGTAGGAGTGGTCGGCCATAAAACACGAGCACTCTGGTGACAATGCTGTGAATTCCTGAAATGATCCAATATGAGCAATACCATGTTAAAGTATCAGCTTTTAAAACACAATATTCGTAGCGGTATATATCATTCAGAATGTCGCTTATGGTTCATTATAATTCAGGTAGCGCGGTCTTTTAATATTGCTGTGACCTTTGATGGTTCGCGATAACGACGATTTGACAACAATTCGCGTGGCTCAGCTATCTTGAATATAGCCAGCTTGTAAAGCCTATGAATAATCATGGCTAATCTGCTGGTATTTCTTAGCCACCATCAAAGTGAGGCATATTTTTGGCGAATGACTTCAAAATCGATTAGCGTAGCTCAATGACCATGACTGTTTGTGGGGGTTATATTGATCAATGTAGATACGCATCGCACGTCGTGATATTTATCATATGCAGCTGTACAAACCACATATTTCTGACGCATTGAACTATTAACGTGAAATTGAATCAAGTTACATGCAGGTTCAAGTCCCCTCGTTAAACACCTGATATTCTAAACGTCCTCTTGTACGTCGGGTAAATAATTGTTTTGATGGGACTAACCCGTAGACACATGGTTACGATGTGCACCAGCTCTGGAGACCAAGCCTCTATTTAAACAACTGTTATGTTATGTCCAAATAACTATATTGAGAAACACACACACGAGGACGACACCGTGTAGACCGGAACAGAACTGTCTTTATTCTTAACCACCATCCAACACATGAAGTGCACGTTATGATTTTTAGTGAGGGCTTCATAATGCAACATCCCCCTTCTTTTAAGAAATCATCAATGACAGACATTATGTTAGTTGCTTGTCTGCAGTCACAAACAAAAAGGTAGCAGTCTGCCTGTTACAATAAAATGACATACAATTTAAGTCTAGTCCCAAGTTGACATTCATACAAAACAATACTATCTGGTTCTGCTACAATATGAATATGTATTTAGATTAAATATCTTCTATGAGACGACGTGGAGGCATGACATTTCGCTTGGGAAGTGGTGTAGGTATTGTAGTATTTCCACTTTTCTGTATCGCAGGTGAGGAGACTGTTGCGTTGTGATTCACTTTACTAGTAGGTGTGGAGATGGGATCAGGTACGGGGCTATCCTGTGTTGGCTGTAGAGTAGGTGGGGCAACTATCGGTGCAGCTGGTGGTGATGGAGTTGGGCTTGTGTAAGTGTCAGTGGCTATGGGTCGAGGTCGTAGCAATATTCTGTTGCGTTTTAGAGGGCGACCTGTCGTGCGGCATAGCACTGTGTAGGAACGTGGTTCGGGGCCAATTCCAATAACCTTACCGGGGAGCCAGTTTTTATGTGCCACATCCTGGTAGTAAACGGGCTGGTTGATGTCAAGCTCATCAAGGGTTTTGCTCTGGCTGTTGTAACGCATTTCAGATTTCTGATGGGCTAGCTGTCTAGCTGCAGTTATGTCATGGGCGTTGCCTTGATGGTAGACTGGTATGTTGAAGTTAATTTTCCTTTGGAAAATGAGTTCAGCTGGTGAGGGGATTTTAGGGCCTAAAGGGGTTGTTCGATACACAAGAATAGCTTTGTCGGTTTCCTCAGGTGACTTCTTAATGAGGGCTTTCATGCTCCGGACCATGCGTTCAATAAAACCGTGTGAACGAGGATGGTGAGGGGAGCTGGTGACATGAGCTATTCCATAGTTGTTTGTCATTGCCTGGTAAGCACTGCCAATAAACTGTGGACCGTTGTCCGAGATGATGGTGTCTGGACAACCAAACATTGAAAATACATGACTGGTAATAGCAGCTACGTGACGGCTGGAAGTGTCACGTCCAAGGCATTCAACAATCGGGTATTTCGAGTGGTAGTCTGCTATGATGAGATAGTTCTCATCATTCAGTGTGAAGAGATCTGAGCCAATTGTATGCCAGGGATATGGTGGAACGGTTGTCATAACGGGTTCCATTGGCTCTTTACTCTGCGATGCCTGGTGCTTTTGACAAATGGCGCATTGTGATATTATGCCCTCGATGTCAGAGTTGATCCCGGGCCAGTACACGCTACCTCTAGCGCGCATCTGACAGCGGATAATCCCTTGGTGACCAGTGTGGATGTCAGTTAGATATTGGTCATGGAGGATCTCTGGGATCAGCAGTTGACTTCCCTTCAGAATGAGACCATTTTCAATGCTTAGTTCGTCTCGGAAAGGCCAATAAGGATGAATGCTGTGGTGGACGTCTCTTTGGCGTCCGGGAAATCCTTGGATAATGTATTTTGACAGGCGATTGAGTGTCTCGTCATTTGTTATTGCTTCACGAAGCTCATCGAGTCGTCTGTTGCTGAATTGAACGAAGCATACCTTAATATTCAGTTCAATGTGCTCATCAGCACTAGACTTTGGGAGTCGAGAAAGGCTGTCCGCTAGAAACATCTCTTTGCCAGGTCTGTATTTTATCTCGTAGTCATAGCGTTGCAACCTCAACAGCATACGCTGCAGACGGGCTGGGGCAGATGTGAGTGCTTTGGCTGAGATCATCTCCAGTGGACGGTGATCTGACTCGATGGTAAATGGTTTTGCCGTACAAATATGTGTGAAAGCGTTCTGCTCCAAATACACATGCAAGTAGCTCTCTTTCTATGTTTGCGTACCGCTTTTCGGTGTCAGACAAACTTTTTGAGGCAAACGAGATTGGGTGACCATCTTGAATGAGTGCGGCGCCGAGGGCGTCTTGACTCGCATCAACTTGCAATACAGCTGGCTTGGTTGGATCAAAGTATGAGAGCAATCCAGCTCTACTAATGAGCTGTTTGAGTTGGCTGAAAACTGCTTGATGCTCTGGATGCCACTGGAATTCAGAGTCCTTCTGTAGTAGCTGTCTCAATGGTCCTGTAACGTTACTCAGCTTAGGGATATACGGAGCAAGGTATGTGACCATTCCAAGGAATGACTGGAGTTCTGAGACGTTTGCTGGGGGCTTCAGGTCGATGATAGCCTGCACTTTGCTTGGATCAGGCTTGACCCCTGACTCCCCGTAGATGTTGCCAAAGAAGCATACTTCGTCTTGGTTGATTTTACATTTCTCTGCATTGAAGACAAGACCACATTTGCGAGCACGTTCCATCAACTGATGGAGATTGCGGTTGTGATCAGCTTGGTCAACACCGAACACAGTGATGTCATCTGCAATGGATATGACGCCAGGCAGTCCATCGAGTATCTGATCCATTGCCTTTTGGAAGACGTCTTGGCTAGTTTTCAAGCCGAATGGGAGCCTTTGGAAACAGAACCTTCCAAATGGACTGTTGAACGTAGTGAGGTGTTGACTGGCATCATCTAACTGCACGCTCCAATAGCCGGACTTGGCATCCAGTTTGCTAAACACTTTGGCGCCCTTGAGTCTGTGTGTGACCTCTTCAAGTGTGGGGGTGCGGTGCTGACCCCTCTTTAGCGCCTTATTGATGTCTTTCGGATCCAAACAAATGCGGAGAGACCCGTTTGGTTTTTGAACATATGTTATGCTCGAGACCCAGTCTGTAGGTTCACTCACTGGGCGGATGACATCTAGGTCCAGCATTCTGTCAAGCTCAGAGCGGATTTGAGATTGGAGCTGGATTGGAGCTCTTCTTGGCGCATGGATTACAGGACAAGCATCCTCCTTGAGGATTAGTGAATGCTCTCCTTTGAATTTACCCAAGCCTGTGAATCGGTCAGGGTACATGGACTTGACGTCACTCAGCTTTCTAAGGTTTGCAGTGTCAGTCTGGAGAGATATGGTACAGTTCATGGTCACTAGACTGAGAGCTTCGCAAGTTTCCAATCCAAAAATTACAGGACCTGGTGTGTCAGTTACATAAAATTTTGTTGCTTGCCACTGGCTGTCCGCGTAACGACACGGGATGGTAAGTGTACCGTACTGACGAATCGGAGTGCCATTGTATGCAGTGAGTTTGGCGTCACTTTTAACTAAGGTTGTTGGCAGTCCATCTTCATTTACATGCGATGGGTATATATTGCGGAACGTTCGCAGAGGCAGGATATTCCCTTGAGCACCTGTATCCACTTTACCTCGTAGATTTGTCTTCTTGTTGGGGTATGCCTCAATGCACAAGATTGCAAATGCTTTGTCCCGGCTTACTGTTGAAATGGAGAGAGTGTCGAATGTGCACTGTTCAAACTGTGGGTCATCCTTATTCTCAACACAAACAGAGTGTACATCAGGCTTCTGCTTCTGTTTGTTATACTTTGAAGTACTGTACTTTATTGAGCCACTGCGATGTCCTTGCGTAGAACTGTGTGCAGCAGTACTGCGACAAACTTTTCCCCAATGACCAACTTTTAAGCATTTATTGCATTTCTGGTCGCGAGCGGGACATTCCTCCCGACGGTGTCTAGTCCCACCACAAAAGTGGCATGTGTTCCTTGAGGTCGATTCAGCATGTGGAATCGGTCCTTTCCTTTGGTTGTTTCGCTTTTGATGGATGCTATCCACCTTCGTAGCCTGCCCAAACTGATTGAGTTGTTGTTGTGTGGCCTCGTATGTTCGAGCACAGTCAAGAACTTTGTCAAGTGTCAACTTCTCTGGATCGTGGTCTAGTAGCTTTTTACGAACGGGGTTGTGCACAGTGCCAATAATGATTTGGTCGATCAGCATGTCCTCGAGAGCAGCCTCGAATTTACACTTCCGTGCTTGCACCTTAAGACGAGTTGTAAAGGTGTCAATGGGCTCAGCTGACTGTTGACGAATGTCGCGAAATTGAAAACGGGCAAGTCTATAGTTAGCCTTGGGCTCAAAATAGTCTTGGAATGCCTGCCACACTGACTCTGGCGTTTTATTCTGCTCTACTGTCAGATGAGACCAGTTGTCGTAGACTTCTAAAGCATTGGGTCCCAACCACAGTAGGATGTAGTTAACAATTTCGTGACCTGTTTTGTTACTGTACGTAGGAGTCGACAACAACAGTTCACAATAACGCTTGAATGAGCGAAACTGATGAGGCAAATCGTCACTGTCCCAGTTGAATGAGGGCATCTTGATACCGGCTAGATCGTTTGAGTGCACGTACTGCACGCTTGCTGCTGGGTTTGATTCCGACATGATTTGGCGGGCGATAAACTGCACACTGTCACTGACGCGATGCAATTATTTACCACAACGTCCAACACGATCACTAGACCTGATATTGTCACATGTAGAAGCTTACTTGCGATTTGCACTTTGCGCTCGTTTTGTTGCTCGACATTCCAACACCACAGTCACACAATCCGTCGCCGACCATGTGCGTTTGAGCGGGGTCGTTGAGCCTTGAGGAGGTGAATTGCTCGGTTCACTGAAATCCGTTGTCACTGACCTCAAGACGACAGTCGTTTCCACTGCTGACTAGCGGAAGATAAAAACACTGTTTTTAATCACTATGGGTCGTTTTAGATCTCACTTGCTGCCACCATGTTATGTTATGTCCAAATAACTATATTGAGAAACACACACACGAGGACGACACCGTGTAGACCGGAACAGAACTGTCTTTATTCTTAACCACCATCCAACACATGAAGTGCACGTTATGATTTTTAGTGAGGGCTTCATAATGCAACAACAACAACTCGCGAAACGATATATTTTACAACCCATCTAAATGCACAAAAGGCAGAAGGATCCAATTCGCTGGACAATGTTTGTTGAACATCTGACATGGCCGCTCGTTAAGAAGGCGGATTTCCCACCGATTAATATAACGCACCAAATAATTCATTCGTTCTAAGAATTTTCCATTCACATGGTGAAAATATTGAAGCGGCGTTGACAATGGTGTTTGTAGTATATTTGTTTTTTTCTGTGTGCTTTTATCCACTCACGTGAAACGTAGCAGGGATAACACGCCTGGAATCACTTGCATCCTCCAGATGAGTTAATGCTGACTACATGCCTTGCTCTATGGCAGGTTCATAAACAGCATGACTGCACGACAAAGTGAGCGGTATATGTAGAGTTACCTCCCATCGGGAATAACAGATTTTTACGGATATAAATGGAATGTGACCTTTTCTGAGTGTTCGGTCTCTTCATGCTTGTCTTTATACCTGACAGCCACCGCACGGGTTAGTCAGTTACACTGAGCGTCACTTCGCCCCATACCCATCAATGGTCTTGTAATCATATAGCCGGCGATCTAGTATGTTCCTGGGGGCAACTAACATTGCCGTGTTATTTCTGCTTTAAGATGAACGGTGAATAACATATGGCTGAAACGCGATCCTTGTGTTGAGAAATGATATTAGCTTACATGCTCACATGTATTAATGTATTAATCAAGCTGACCTGCCACGCCCATCCATAATTGATCACTGAGGTGTGCGTCGCAACGGATTTAAGCGACCGACCGTTACTCTAACTTAACTGTAATTATTTGGGCCTAACCTTAGCATCGAAAAATTGCTAGCGTTTTGCGCTGTGACTGTCATTCACACGCAGCAATGTGAATTCGCCACTGCGGCGGTAGGCGCTAATGGTACGATACAGGAGACCTGCGTTAGACACGCATATTAATAAACACTACATACAATCTGTCCACATATATCGGGATTAAAACCGAACCATCTGACAGTCTTCATTACCATTACCCTCATGAACATATTATCTTAACGTCCAAGTGGATAATGCCATCTTTTGGAGAGTTTGTTTGCACTCATTGTCCTTATACAGTGCATACCTTAGTATGGCATGGGTATAAAGTATTTGTTAAGAAGTGCGAGGAATGTTATTGACGTTTTAAATCATTGAGTGATATGCACTGCGGCAGGATTGCGTTTTATTTGTGGTTATGGCCTCTTTTTGGCTTATCAAAGTCAACGGTCATGCACACATTTATACAGGATGTGTGGAATGTAACGCTCGAGTTACATCGATTCTAATACGCTGACACAACTCAATTGATTGATGATCATAGCGTGTGGCATAAGTTGATAACGGGCGGAGTACAGGGTGATTTATGAACAAAACTATTTATCGATGTGAATACAATGCTGAGCAATGAACGAAACTTGTAAATCAGGGGCAGTTCGTTGTATTGATCATCTTGATAAAAGGATAGATGACTGATCGATTCGCTCTGTTCATTTTATATTTGCTTATTTAAAGGAAACACCATTCTGCCTGACTTCTTGATTTTCATATCCTACCGTAACTGACGTGTCGGGTTATCTCAGGCTGCAATGTATTGCGTTTGTTCAGAGTTTAATCCTTATGAATTGCTTGCAATAACAACTAGCATAGTGGAAATGAGCTCCAAATCCAAGGAAAGGGGGACAAAGGTCAAGTATCCGTTGACATGATATATCATGGTGTATTGCGTTGGTATCGTTGAGATAGCCAAATAATGATTGGAAAACCCTATCCAAATAGCATGTTTGCCGTTTTGAAAAAGTTTAGTCATTGGAGATAGTCAAGGAATAGATAAATGTATATAGAATATCGGAATTCATGGTTACTATATAACAACACAAGCGGAATAGAAACAATATACACGCAAACGATAACCCGCAATCAGTGAGTAGTTATTTCATGCAAAGTGTTTAATTTCGCTTGATGGGAAAGCATGGAGAATATTGCGCGACTGTGGAATATAGTTTTCATGCTACAAAACCTGACTCAACTTAGAGGTAATTAAGCAATTAGTTAAATACGAAGAGAGAGAGAGAGAGAGAGAGAGAGAGAGAGAGAGAAATACGCAACTGGGGTGATGGGTAAGTAGAGAGATAAATGGATAACAAGACGGAGATAGAAAGATGTATATATATATATATATATATATATATATATATATATATATATATATATATATATATATATATATATATATATATATATATATATATATATATATATATATATATATATATATATATATATATATATTATATATATATATATGTATATATATATATATATCTAAGTAGGCAAGTAGCTCTATAGGGATATAGATAGATGGGTGGAAGTAATAAAATACATCTAATGTAATGGCCACATACGCATACATAAACAGGTAGATACATATTACGGTTAACATTAGCTTACAATTACAATATACTAACAATACAATTATGTGTGCAGGAACTCAAACAAAGCAAACGACCCTCTGTGTCCTTGCTGTCACTGTCATTTGTTTGTTATTCCATTACAACAGCGTAATATTTACACCAGCATATTAATGTTTAAGCAAGAACAATTCATTAAATTCATTCAGGTTATGACGTCATTACTTGCTATTTTGAATCGATATTTTGTACTTGCGATAAACTATTTATTGTATTGCTGCCTGAGAGTGCAGATATAACATAGTCGCAAGGAAGTCTGGTATTACATAGCCGCAGGTAAGCGCAGGTATAACATAACCGTCGGTGATGGCAGGCATCGCAAAGCCGCCGGGGATTGATGGTATAACATATCTGCTGGGGAGTGCAGTCATTGCTATAACGCTTGTGTGGCGCATCTGAGATATAGTACTGTGTTGCCCCGAATGCAATATGCGAACATGCTGCAACAGAAATATCTTGTACTGAACAGCATAAACCCCAAAGAAAACATACCATATACTACAGAGTCAGACATTGTGAAAATGAAGCTTTGAGCAAAATGATCTTCGTATTACACATTTGGCGGCAAGAAAATCATCCTGATCCTGATTTCAAATGATACCTCACCTGGCTACCTGAGCAGCGTTATGAACAACCTGTTGGTAATGGCTGACTCATCTATTCCTCGTATGCCCCCTAGGGTAATAACCACACAATTAGCTTCTTATCAAATCTTGCTACTTGATGAACTTTTGTCACAAAGCTATTGAGAGTTTTTACATAATGCCTCGCATGATCCAAGGATCCCTTTATACAAGAGATATATATTGCATATGATTATAGGAGGTGACTAATATTTGTAGTATGAATTCATTGAAAGTAGATATGTACAATAGCAAGATAACGTATGCATAATTTGTATGAGCAGAATGCACTATGCTATGTCGTACCTGGTTCCAATTATTACGCTCTCCCATACATGCCGCAAGCCTATCTATTTTACACCATTTCCTGATGTTCTATCCGTACAACGCATCCCGTTCGTTAGTGTAGTCTTTGGCCTCAATTAAAAACTTATTGAGGACAAATCAACTTCACTCACGTTGCCTTGCGTTGCCTTGGGTCTCCATGCTGATCTCTAAGCCTTTCAACGACATCTGCTGCCCCCTCACGGGTGAAAAATTTACGCTGAGCGTCTCATGATATCACGCATTTTATCAATCAATGGTTTGGGGAGAATACTGCCTGTGATCTAGGTTTTGGATAAGGGTCTCGGACATTTCCGGTTATTGACCTTTATGTGTCAAACTATGAGGGAGCGTTGTTTGTAAATGGAACACTATGGCAGAATGCAACTAGAACAATTTCTGAATCACTATTTGTCAACAGCTTCATTGTCTCCAATGACTGGATATCAGGGTTTTCTTTATGAATAATAGAACATGTTATCCTTAATAAATAATAACAACAAATACCGAAATTTGTATTTATCTGTTGTGTTTATTGTCCGCAGTCAAAACTGGAAGTAATTATCGCCGGCTCATAATACTTCGGAATAAGCTGACCTCGTCATATCTATTGGTGTTGCTTAGTAACAGTCATCGTGCGTTGTATATTGAGTAACGCTTCCAAAGGGTTATGCACGGTAAAATGAATATGAATATTGATGAGAGGTACTATATGTTGCAGTCAATTTACATTTCAGTTCCCGGCAATTTGACGAATAGCTGCTTGTGGACCAACCGTGCAATTTTTTCCCCCAAATGGCGAAAAACAGATTTCTCAAGAGAACATAGTGGGGACTTTTATTCCCCGTCTGACCGATTCCAGCACGTTACTCCAGATGGTGCTATAGCTGGCGCAATATGTTTTGAATAATGAATAGAATTGAAATGACACCTGAAGGAGAAGGCTTAATGAAATAGGCCAAGACAGAGCAGCTCTCTGTGGCTTGCATTATGAATGATATATCGTCCTGTGCCATCGTCATTCTGTTCTCCAATTTGGAAATAACTTTTTCAACAGCTCAGTCTATTTCGCGACAATGTGTAAGTGTTTGAGGGCTGCATATAATGCGGTATATCACAGTTAGGCAGTGACGGATTAGTGATTTCGTTGAAACTGTTGGCATTGGCTAAATGACCAAATGTGTTGTTTGGAAGCTTTTAAACGCCACCTCGGTCTCACCACTACTTATTTGCGTCCTTTGAAAATGGCACTCTGTTACACATATTCTCTTTATTTACGGTGTCCCAGCGCTACTCCAACCACAACCACGAGGCACCTTATACATAATTCGGAAGGTGTTAGAACATTGCGGTCGAGGTTGTATCATGATGTGCCCCCATTTAGTGGTACTATGTGACATTTGCACCAATAGGTCGTGATTAATATCTTGCTTACGTTTTTAAATATTGCTGAATTTAATGTTAATCTCAACACGGAGAAGTTATGAACAAAAATGCCTTTGTCCCGCTTCGAATTTTGCGGTAGGAGTGAGCATTGTGCTCACATTTAGAGAAATGCGATGAAAAATCATAATAAATCCTGGATATCTTTTATTCGTGTAGGTAACAAGGATATACACAGATTTGGTGGCTTGCAACAAAATACAGACGTGTGCAAGCTAATACACAAAATATTATTATCTTAGGTTTGCATACCAAATTGACGAATGCATAATTGTCTTTATACATGCCGACTCTAAAACAGTTATTCGGCCGACGGGAATTTCCTTCACGATGTGTCTGGATATGAGCCCATTAAATTACCAATTCAAAGCATGCAAGATTTCCCTAGAAAAACTGTTTTCGTCCCATTTCATATTTAGCAATGTGAGTGAGCATTATGGTTTCGTTTAGAGAGGTGCAGGAGGTAAATCGATAGAAATCTGGCATACCCAAATGAGATATTTGAAGATAAATCAACAGATTTATATCGAATCAAAATGCGACCTTATTTCTCAAGATTTTGTATTTGTGTGAGTAACAATTACATGCGCAGATTTTGCGTTTTCCAACAAATTTGTAATGAGTGCAAGGTAATCCATAAAAATATATTAATGATAAATGTATGTTTTTCTTCATACCTGGTGACTTTCTAACATTTATTCGGCCGACGAGAATTTGCTTCTCGATGATGTGATCGCCGAAAGTCTGGGTAAGAGCTTCAAGAATTACAAAATCGAAGCATGCCGGATATACAGATGCGTATCACCCTCTCTGTTGCAGGGTGATTGCGGACATTTACGTGCAATCAGGGTATAGTACAGTGGCTGTAGTATCGTTTATTGCTCGCCGATGCGACTTAATTATGCGAGTAGCGATTATCACAGCTTTTGATTTGTATTTATAACGGATCATAAAGTGCAGCATCAGTCATAGCTGATTAATATTAAGGATGCTTGAAAGTAAGGGTGTAGAAAACTTCAAACACTACTCACATTATAAACAGCAACACCGAGTAATAGGCGTCTTATTGGCCACTTATGAGTATTGAATAAACGTTGCTGGAGACGCCTTTGCCGCTCAGGGAGAAGATGGTTATTGCATAGAGCTGTGAAGTAGGACATCTGTGATGGCGGCCACATTGCCTCTTTATTCTATTTGCAAGGCGGTAAATGTATATATAGTGTGCCATGCGCTCCATGGGCGCCATGGTGCTGACTAAAACGGACGGAGGAGGCGTCAAGTCTCTTGCCTTATGCAATGTTAATGATTGTGTTGAACTCACTTTTGTCTGGCGAAGCAACAGATGATGACAAAGTAAGACTCTCTCGTTGGCCCGTTTCCCTAATAGCGCCCACAGCGTTTGACTCTTGGGGTATATGTAGCAGTGAATGAACAACAAAAGCTGCTCGAGTGTGCAATGTATCGTCTTAAGCCATCACTTTCGCCGAGCATTGGGTGCGTACAGCAAATTGATAAGACGTTAACCGTCTGCTTGGGTCAATGTCCTAATCGTATTACTCAATAATCTTATCGGTGATATTTCCGAACTCAGTGGATAATATTTATTCGAAGCAGTATTACTTGTACCTATATCATGAAAATAACGTTGGACACGTAGCATCATTTGACTCAACGTTTAACTCTCTAGTAATAGTAATGATGTACAAAACAACATTAGTTATGCCACCAACAAAGCTGACCTGATTTGCCCGTAACCATGAGCCCTGCATTTGCTTGAGGAATAGTAGATCTCCATCAGATCGTACATCCATGCCAGGAATACGCTAAGTTATTCCAGCAGCAACAGCAGCAGCAGCAGTAATGATAGAAAACCGGCATGATGGGAAATATCTTAATTAATAATTCAATAACTGCAATTTCTTGGAATCGGGAGTTCCACCAGCTCCTCGACCCCTTCACATTTAATCATGGAAATAAAGTTTTGCAAATTTTTTAACGTAATTATTGTGAAAGGTTGGTTTGCGAAATATATATTGCCATGCATATCATGCAGGGTGGTACGCATGCGCATGCGGGTATGTTTCACTTCACGTAAGTTGGTACAACGGCATCAATACCTCGCACATACTAACGGGTATGGCAGGACGTTCACCGTTATCCCTTGCAATAGCCAACATATGTGGCACTGTATGTTTGTCCATAGTTGTGTTAATCCATCATTTGTTTAGTACCTATGATCAATACCAACACAGTGGACCATCACTAGGGGCAGTCATTAACGAACCATCATAATATTATAACTGCCTGACTAATGTTCAAGCTGAAATGTTAGGCAAATCGCATGTCACCCGGGAAACCCCTATAACGCAGTTCCATTGCAGGCGGAAGATATTGACATAGTGAATCGTACAAACAGGGGTGCCTCGGAGGTCCGTTAGAATTATCTTGACCATTTGTCAGCTGAGTATATCATTTTCCGTGGGCAATGTGATAATGATTGCACATGATTGTGAGTAGGAAACAGCAATATAATGTTGCTCCAGCCATGTACAATGCATAAATCATTGATTACGGAAATAATTCATACAATTGAAATTTAGCGAGAATACAGTAAAATGTATTATAAACAGCATATTTTATCGATCGTGGTAATCGTTAAACATTTGGTATCGTTACGGGTGACGTTTATTTAGAAGATGTCCATTTGTAGTGACCCAGAATGCTCATCCTTTCTATTTGATGTCGTTACATGAAACATTGATCATCCTTTGTGTGTCAAATGATGCTGTCTTGTTGATGCGAATGCAAATGCCAATGACATCTTCAACTTCATACTAAGAGAGCTACAATCTCATTACTACGACAATGCATCTAGTTGATCGTATTTTGAAAATTGCCCCCTGTTTGTCAGGCACAATCAAATTTTGTTATGGTGTACATGGAGCCAAGAGAAGAGATCGTTGCATACTCAGCGAATTACATAGCTTTAATAAAGTGAAGTATAAAAAAACTTCGATGACACGGTACAAAGCAGACGGATGCTATATAAGAACCAAGTTTTCGGCTTCGTGTCTCTGTGACTGCGACAAACATTAACATTCGATGCAAAGAATTCTAATTACCTTATTGAATTGTTTGTGAAATACTGTCACGAAGGTCTTTTGGTCAGTTTATTGCGTCAATCATGCTATACAAATAGATTGATTATCTAGGGTCTTTTATTAACTTCCACGTACATTTTAAGATCCCTGCAATTCCCCGGATGTCAAATTATTCCAGATAAATGCTCCCTGCATAGTACAGTCTCTCGTGACATATATTCGAGAGCACATTGCAACAAAACATTTGCACAGAAAATAAAAGCATAACATGTTTTTAGTTGCTGTCAATGATTTATGCAATGATATGAGTCATTAACAAATCATTTGCTCAATTACTGCTCCAGCAACTGTATATGGGCCATCGTGTAATATGATGAGGAGTTGATAAAATATTGAAATTTTCGTTATAGATATAAAAAAAACTTTAGGCGGCCTTAGAACATTGTCGTAGATTTACATTTCGGAAATATATAAGATACTTTAATAAGCATTAGCTGCTCGGCTGTCCATTGTGTCATCTGAGGGCACATATATTGTATACCTCGCATTTGACGTCATGACACAATACATCGCCAACTGCTCAGGTGGCCATTAAGAAATGGCACATTACGGGAGCTTTATTCACCATTATCTAATAACGTTGTTGTTTTGGTATTGAATGATTCAAATCATGGCTTTCACAACAGATTTAATGACTAATCTCTCCATGCTAATCTACTTAATTTTCCGCGACGTCAGGCGACATATTACCGATCAATTATTTACATTGATTTTCTTATCGCGACCACCACAATGGACACACATCAATAATACCCAGGTGACCGTGTTTAGACATAGAGGTCAATTACAATGTCATTTTCTGATTGCTTTTAGTCGACAGATAGATGATTGATAACCAAAACAGTAGAGCAGTGGTTTTGTGAAGGTGCCTTAAGGGGACCACGTACACTTATCCTTTACTCAAACTGACATGGCACATGCTCCCGCTTGTGTACATGCCGCATTAGTTCAACGTGGTAATGGTCTGGTCAGCAGCAGGTAATCAGAGCGCCGTGGTGATTACGTTAATACAGTTCGGTAGGCTAGCTGGCTGATGAATAGCGCAGGAGAGACATGTACGACGCGAACACTCATTTGCATGGCTACGAATGGCACCAAATCTGGCATCGTTTGAAAACAGTATATAACTGTTTACATCGACTCAACTCCATGCTTGTCTGGCGTACTAACCGATGACGTGACAATAAACGTCTCCATTTAGCCGATAGTCCGCGCAGCACCATCTGCGTCACATTATAAGACTTGACTAGGGTCAACATGCAAACATATTTTGTTGGCGAATGATCAATGTTTCTGCGATTATTTATCGACCAAGCATTACTACACTTCGATAGCTCGTTGGAGTCGCCGCAATGACTGGGTCTAGTTGGCATATGTTGAAAAGTCGGCTTGAACTAAACCAAGATTCAAGTTTGAACAAAACCGATTTAATTGATTATTATGCGATACATTGACACTGCTGTAGTTATGATATGTTTGTTGCTGTTTAGATACCGATACAATGTTACTAGATCGCCTATGTTTATAATTCGGAGGACAAATTAGGCGACCGGGATGTACGTCCGTCCGTCCGTCCGTATCGTTCCTGATCAAACATCTACAGTACCGACCCCGTAAACAACACGTCCAATCATGGTATGAGACGTAGGAATGAATACCAATTACTTGAATATGATGCCCGATCTCGAGCTTACATGTCTTCCGGGTACAAATGCTGACGAGAATCGCTGGCACAATCCGTAACACTAGTGATTAATTTTTGGTAACGCATTGGTTGTTGTTTTTTAGATAGAAAATTGATTATTATTGTACAGACACACTGTTATTAATGTATTAATTTCTGAGTCATTAATCATGCCACACAGCATCACTGATTAGGTTACCACACATCTACCTCGACATCTCAATTGTGGGACCTTATCACTTAATATATAACAAACAGTACTTGTAACACATGCCGTTAGTTTGGCACAGATTTGTTGCTATGCATAGCAATCATTCCTATGTTTTAAGGGATGGTTGGATAGCAAAGGAAGTTTAACGCACCCATTGGAAGTAACATTCCAAATTATTAAATGAAACACACAAAGCACGACTCTACAGTCACCATTCTATTCTGGACGATGTGAATAAACTGTCACTGTTCATTGGCTATTCAGACTTGAAATTTGCTGAATTTGTCACATTAACAAAGTTTATATGCTGTTGCATTTACCCAGAGAGCAGCTGGAACCTGCTAACCTGTTTTGGAATAGCTTTATAACCCAATGTTGATAACTCACATGCAGCCTGACGAGGCCTTGGCAGAAGCTACTTTTCAGAAGTTATTTAGCTCTTACATCATGATTGTGTGCATTAGTATACCAACAATGTCGTATCACACAGCACAACATTCACAGGTTGCGTCGCAGTAACTCTTATTGATTGGCACATTGTGTTCAAGCGCTGTTACGTTTAAGCTATTTATACTTTATCTATTCCTGAATTATAACCTACACCCTATGACGTTGTAATGCCATTTTGTATAACGACTTAGCGCTGTACTTAGTGTTTACATTTATGCGCCGAATAGAGCGTTAAAATACTCCTCGTGTGAAATGTAAAAATCAATAATTGACAGTTCATCGTCTTTGGAAAACATTGCAGCGCCTTGCCAAACTGCCTGACGACACTGACACCGGCGTCATAAATCCGTGCAGGTCGTAGACAGGTTATTTTGTTACGGTTTGCCGTTAAATGCTCATATATTTATTCATATTGTAAACAGGGAGAATGTTAAATTTGCGGCTTAAAATAGCAGCTATATCTTTGTAAATAAATAAACAAGAAAGCTGATTCGGCTATAAGCAAAGTCCTGAAAAACAAGCCAGACTGGCCACTCAAGCTAAACAGACAAAGACGGCATTATGCAAGCCGCCCCTACCCGACAAATGTATCGTTTGCCCGTACTGACAAAACTTCGCCCTACAACAGCATAGAGCAGCTGCAATAAATTAGTTAACTTGTTATAAGCAGCATTACAAAGCTCTTTTTTAGTCAGTTAACGGAAGCAATTAGTCTGGACAAGTTCCGGTAAATGAATCTTACCAAAGTAAAGGGGTTGATTGTAGATAATATGTGGGGACGATCATTATCTCTAATTAGACATCATGTTCCTTCCGTGCCTTATACCCCAGACTACAAGTCCATTGTTTCAACATGGTTACGAGAGCATTTGTGCTGATGGGATACATCGGTGGAAGACATACAGAGATGGTGAAACCTCGATGCATTTATATCAATGAATAAAAATCTTTAATATACATTTTGTTGACCCACAAAATGAAAACCAGCATTGTTTGTCGTTTACACAAGATATCGACTATTTGAATATTTACGAATTAAACTTATTCATGTATCACCAGATACAACACCATATTGTCGTACAAACTTGAAATCTTTTCAATCGCAAATAAACTTCTCTGGTTTGCTATAGAGGAAGATATTTATTGCCGTTTATTTTTACGAACAATATTTCGACAGTACTATGCTCTTATTGAATTGGTTTTTAGATTGTGTCTGACGAGTAGTTTGTCCCGCCTGTAGTTTGGTGACCTAACTGAGTATTGCAATCATGCTATTTGTTGAATAAATTAGGCTATACTCATATGACGATAAGTCCCTTATTCATACTCTTATTCCTTCCAGTAGGAGCAAATGATATAATTGGATAAACACACGGTTGAATAATGATGTATGAATAAATATAACCATTCAGACTTACAAAAGCACACGTAAAGATCATTCCAATGTCCGAACTATATTTACAGCTATAATAAAACAGTTGTCGATTGCTAGTTCAATAATACATGAAAAGGCCCTATGACCTGAATGCATGATTCTTACATGATCAATAAACCCTGTATCTTCAATATCGAGATAATATGGGCCTTAGTCAAAGTCAAAGTACACACAGCAGGTCAGCGTGGATTGGCTGGACGAGAGCAGATGACACTGTGATGGAGACGCTGGACAACCTGCATGGAGCGTAACCGAAAATAAAATGGCTGCAGTAGTTTGCACGGCAAATGTCAGCATGTGAGATTCCAATATGGCGGCACAAGCAGCTCTTCCCGAACAAACCACAGAGTGGCTCATCCAGCAAATAGTCAAGCACATGCTCATCAGGCTTAGTGAAGGAGCATCCGGGTCGGTAGACATTGAGGGATCACACAGTGGCAGTCGTAGGAAGGCTCCAGCTCGCCAGGATGGTTGAGGTAGCGAAAACCAGATCCGTGACACATCCCTTCTTGGGTTGACCTGAAGGTAGGGCATGTACAGATATCCGTCTCACGTATCCATCAGGATTGCCGATCACGAATGATTATACAGGGCACTCTGCAAGGCTAGATTTTTTAATGAGGATTTTAATGCTAAGATCCACTGTGTTGTCTGACTGTCTGGCGTCAATGACGTCATGCATCCTCCCTGAGGTGTATTTTGGGATGCCTTGGGTGGACTTACACGGGGTCGCACATTTATTATGCAATAATGTGCGACAGATAAAGCCAGTAATGCTTGGTTCGCGATGACAAAGCACCGTTTTCAGTTCGATAGATCGCTCGCGTCGAACGAGTACAAGCGTTAGCCACCTTTGAGTGCATGGTCCAAGTGTATTACTATTCAAAATACGTGATTTGCGTTGCTGAACGATCTCAGCTTGCATTACACATCTGGAGCCATGATGCGTCTCTGGTTTAACTTATTTCTTTATATACATTTGACAAAAAATAATTACAATTGCAATATCTCACAGCCGACAAGGTTTGCCCATCACCATCTTACACATCGGGCCATGTTAGAGTCCAGTTATGGGGGATAAATATCAACGTTATGGGACAGTACTGCTCGTTATATTGTCTTTGGTCCAATGGAAAATCTTCAAACTCCATTGAAGTGCTACACATTGATAATGCCGTAAGTTGTTATCGCTGTACCGCATTCATTCGATCCCGCGTAAAGTTAATTCAGATAATCCTATTTGCATTTTATCATAGCCTGCTGTGCTATCTAGAACATCAACTTGGTACCGCGTGATAAATAGTCTGTCAATCAAGTAGCAATAGTTTGTTAAGGATTATTCCAAATGGAGCATAACATAATTTTAATAACGATATTGATCTTGTTATGCTTGTCTTAACAGAATATATATATATATATATATATATATATATATATATATATATATATATATATATATATATATATAATATATATATATATATATATATATATATATATATATATATATATATATATATATATTATATATATATATATATATATATATATATATATATCTATATATATATATATATATATGCATATAAATATATATATATATATGCATATAAATATATATATATATACATATATATATATATATGCATATATATATATAATATATATATATATATATATATATATATATATATATATATATATATATATATATATATATATATATATATATATATATTATATCACAGCTTAGTGTATCGTCGATCACAAACAAATGACTAAAACAAACACAATGACATCATTTTCACGATGACGGCCGTCTGATGTGCCCCGGTGGATTCCTAATTGACATTAATCACTCACTATTACATAAGATAAGTACGCGCAATAGCCCATAAACAGCTGCATACGCGTGGCGGGACAATGACTAGCTGGTATTTGCTACCTGTGGTGCTTATCTAGATGTTTTTCTTCCAAATGTGTTACGTGGTGCTCTGTGTATGACTTATTTCCTGATATGAACACGTGATGCTATACATGCTCGTGTGCAGGCCATTGCCAAGGTACGAGGTTGAGTGTTGCATGAGCACAGCACCAGGACATGGCTAGAAACAGATTTACCATAAACATACCTGACCCTAATAAGCCAACACCTGTTTGTTTCGAAACACATGGGATCCCTGTTTGGGTACTCAGCGGCACAGAAAGGTCAGGTGGATAAATGTGATGATCTGTATTGATAAATCTATTATGAGTCGATATGGTTTGCAAACCAAACTGCACATCATGGCACACCATTTCTACTATCATAATATGGTCATAACGTGCATAGGACAGCTCTGTTACGCCATATCCACTTTGTCACCACAGCAGAATATGGCATTTATTCGTATGTGCAAGTATTATGTGGTGGACCGCTAAATAAGAGATTTGCATGGTTTTTATGGTGTACGTGTATATAGTTCTGTACATTTTAGCCCTATACACCTTCGCACCGTTTCCCTGTACAGTCAAAAATATTATCCGATGGGTTTTAATATGCACAAAAGTATAGTATTAGTCCATCGAGTACGGTTGAAAACGTAGAAATGAGATATATATTAATGGACTAACAATGGCGAAAGTGTCACAATTATAAATGCCCAGGATAGAAAAAAGGATAGACAAGGTCATTGCGCAGCGACTTTATTCTTTCAGCAGGTGCGGATTTGTAGTTGTAGGGCGATTGAACCTGTTTGAGTGATCCGATTCAACTCTCTACACGATTTTACGACAATAAACGCATCAATGCCACTCAATGGTTCACGGACGGCAGAGCGAATGATAAAATCAAGATTATGTAGAAAACAACCACAGCAGCATAAAGCATAAGTAAGTAACAGAACTACAGCACTAGGTGAATGCTGAATATTATATGCATTCATACAATAATTATAAGCGAAATATTAAGTAGGCTACTTTTTATGTTTTGATCTTTGCTCCCCCGAGATGATCAGTATCTAGATGTCTTGAAATCTTGTTCTTATTGAGGCCATTTATGGCATCAGAACTGCCAAGAAGTAATTGTTTGCCATGTCATTAAGAGCGACCCAGCGTATGACAACCAACCAAGCCATCCACACAACCAAAAAGTTTAATGGTGTGGATTGACATTTTATGTCGGCTCAATATAAACTCAGCAAGTACGAGAGGATACCCATTGATCAATTTTTTTGCACCCAGTTCAATCTTATGATGATGATCATTAATGATTCGTAGAGAGAAAAATAAATTGTGACGCTGGATTTACATATTCTTCGGCTAAATTAGACCAGGAAGAGACAACGCGATTAGTTTAATGATGGATGACAGTCATCAACGTAATTGTTAAGCCAATTCTGCAAGAAGTTCTATTTGAATGTTACTCTGTGGTATTCAAAAGAAGATGCCTTTCGTCGTTGCTGCATTATGCATGGTAATTATTTCTAATCAATATCCCAAATAATTATACTCTTTAGATACTAATTGACGATCGTCGACTGGCATAATGAACCCCATCTATTTATTGATCGGATGATAATGTCGCAATGATAATTTTTGTTATAAATCAGCTTTAGGAAAAAAACATTCGGAGTTCAGGCGATGTTGCGATTCGTTTTGGTCGATAATGTCGCAATGATAATTTCTGCTATAAAGCAGCTCTAGGGAAAAAAACATTCGAATTTCAGGCGATGTTGCGATTCGTGTTGGACGCGCCGGTTGATAGCTTTGACCAGAACCTGATTACGACCATGTAAGTATAGCTGTGAGTCGATTAACTCAGCATCATCGAATATGACTTGCTTAAGCATGATCAAAATAACACACTTGACAACATTCGCAATGAATGTTTTATTGTTAAGGTCTCAAGTCTCGTGCGTATATATGCCCGGCGTTCCACTCGGAACAGTACTCGTTTATTGAACATCATAACCAAAGAATAGTCGCCAAATAGCGCACAAATGGCTATTGAAGCCTCTGTCGCTCAGGGATTACATGGTTATTGTCCAGACCTGTAAAGTAGACCATTCCTGACAGTGACCTTATTGCTTCTTTATTCCATTTGCATGGCGGTAAATATGTAGAAGCCGCATCGTGCGCTCAATGGGCGCCATGGTACAGAATTTGTCGGACGAGGCGGCAAGTCTCTTGTTTGATGCATTGTAAATGATTGTGTTTTACCCGCGAAGCAAGATATGATGAGAAACTATAACTCTTTTCTCGGCCCTTATAGCGCCTTTAGCGTTAGACCTTATTACATCACATTTGCTGTTGAAACCCTGGATATTTATTAGTGTTCATATTCCATGATAAATTGCCACAAGTGACGAATGCGGTTTTACATCTCTGGTGTAATGATTTCAGCAACAAATGGCAGCGAAGTTATTTCGTGAAGAATGTTGGGTAAATCACATATTGCCGGGGTAACAATTACGGCGGGTGATGTAATAATATTGTCGCATTGTTTATAATCCATAAAGCTTAGTTGTATCGTCAACGACTATATCGTGCGGCATATCATGGATTACTCATTGCAATACCATGTGGACCGTGCTATGATACGGTCAATATTAAATGTGTTATAGCGTGTTTAATCACCAGAGATATTTATTACCGAAAATTGTGAGACAGCTAACAAATGATGGTCAAATTAAGGCAGCTAAGAATGTTTGAGTAAGCTGTTTTGTCAGCCATCACCTCGGGCTACATCCGGTAAATATAGCATAATCATCATATAAGCCAAATACCTAACAATGCACGACATAAATGCAAAGTAGCATACTTCACCAATATATTGTTAACTAAATTGCGGGGAATGATATAACATTTCAACAGAGAGAATAAAACCTAAACAAATCTTTCAATTAATATCGTTTGACCACCCCACAATGACGGAACCATGACTCAGTTAGGCGTTAATTATTAGAGGGTCTAACTGGCATATATCACACTTAGGCCGAAATTGAGTTTAGTATACAGTTATGCTAAAGAATTATTCCATCGACATGTGTACGTGAAATGTTGGGTTTGGTACCTGTTACGTTGATCAAGAAAGCCTTTTGTATTCCACTGAACCGAGCTATTGGTAAGGACCCAGAATACCTATTATTTCTTGTCGATCTCCCAACATGACACCAATGGGAAACAGTTCTTCTAGAGCAAAATGATACAATTATATGGGATGATTATACAGCATTGATGATATATTATTCGTCTTGAATGCACTTAAATTACGGTGATTACAGCTAACAGTCATTATTTGAGAATTGTTCATTGATATCAACAGATGTTTAATTACAAAACTAGCAATTTTGCAAGGTTTTGTAAAGGACGTGGTAGCGATTTGCATGGCAAATCATTAACAGTGACTCACTGTCCTTACAAATTCTCCCTCATTTTCCCACGCTCGGAAAGGTCTCTCGACTTTTTTCAGATTCTTGGGGACACTTGCCAAGCCAGCAAATTGTATAAACTCTGTCGTGATTATGTAAGTATACTTCTTTGGGTACCAAAACGGTTGCACCTCGCTAGTATAATAATATACAGAACTGCTACTCTGTCTGTGATTCGAATAGAGTAATCACAGTTAACTGTTCATTTGATAAGATGGCGCACAGGTGCTAGAAATGACAATGACGAACGCTGTCCGTTTAAAGGGACCATACAATGCGATTTGCTCATTTCCCTAGGCATCGGCAACCGCCTTTTGCGCGTTGTCCAAGATGACATCTCAGTCTGCAGAAGATATGGACAATGTGAATCACATGAACGATAACGCCTCGGATATGCATTGCTATTGCCTGGATGCAAGCATTTATTATGTATTACGTCCCTCTCTATGACATAACCCATTACAGAATCACGACGCGTATGTCACGGATCTACGATAAGTATAGATGTACTTTACTGGAGGGACAGCTGTTAAAGCACAATCATTTAGACTATGCACAGCATTGCAATTAAGCACCTCGCTACAATAGTAGATTCAGATTCAGATCAATTTATTAACCAATTGAACATATACACAATGAACAATTAATAAGGAGACTCCAACTAAGGCTGATAGGCCGCTGCTGCTGGAGCCACCCTGACATAATGATAATAATAATAATAATAATATAAAAGAAGAAACACACAAAAGAAAGACTTTGTACGAGAGAGAAACATAGTGCATAATAATAAAAGTACATGAGGTCACAACATCATGTTACCTTGGTAAAAAGGTTCTGAAAACATTTACATAGACAGAGGGTTTGGGCAAAGTCAGGAATTGGCATGAGTAGCACATTATGAATTTATACAATAACAAATGACTTGTTTTCTTGACTAGCAAATGTGGGCAAGTACATGTATAACAATTTAGAGTGGTGCACATAAACCTGTATGTATTGATTAACCAATTTTTATGTAGTTGCAGTATCTTTTGTAAGAATGAGAGAATATTTTTGTTACTATCATATTCGGGGCATTGTTGATGAATTTTGGATTGCTAAATCGAATGAATGAGACTGCAAAAGAGTGTTCTACTCTTGATGTTTGGAACAGCAACGCTGCTCTAAACAATGGTATGTTTGCCGTTTCAGCGACTTGCTTTGATAGAGATAGATATTATGACTGGAAAACAATCGTCCAAATCATCGATCAAGCATTTCGAAGCATAACAAACATAAGGCTGGATTGTTTGAAAGAGAATGGCGTCGGCCCACTAAGCGAATCAAGGATTTTAAGTGAAGTGTATTTATTTGGACGGTAATTATGCCAAGATTTCCCTCGAATCCCTCTCTAGACGGGACAAGAGATATGCGAGGGGCGTGTTACGCCAGAGAAGAGTGCATTTCCTTTCCGTAATACGAAAGAAGAGAACAATCGCCGCGGCACTGCTCTGTGGTGGTAAATGTATCCGATGGATTGACATGCTCTCCGTGGCTAGATGAGTGGCTCAGATGAGACATATATGACGCGAAGATCACCTCCGTGGTTATACCTTGCATCCGAACTGATAATATACGCGCAATGAACATTTTAATATTTAGATCTAGCACCATATCTAGTGTACCCAAAAATGACAACAAACTTACACTCTCCGTTAATACTTTTGTCTTCATAGCGCCCACCCTGTCGGACCGTTAGATTATACTTTCACCGTCGATGTTATCCTACAATCTTGAAAAACAAGTTCCCTGCTTTATTCCCAATGGTGGCAATAACTAGGTTGTTCCTTGCAAGTTAAATAATATATACCGGGTGGCAACGCTAGCCAGGCCAGAGTTTGCCATCAATATGCCTAGTGATCTCCTCAATTGGTCAATTGTAACGGACAAATGCATGCAAATGACATTGGCAAACGTGAGATTGTTATTGAATGAATTCTTTGCGAGGTGCCACAATATTCGAGTGGACAGATTGCCTGTAAATTGGCGGCATTAGTACGTTTTCCTTACATCTCCAGAATGAATAAAATGCATTTGCTGCCCGGCTGTCCATTGCATCCTCTAAGGGCCCACATTATCGAATTATTGTTTAGCCTGTGGCCATATACAATCTGCAACGTCCATGAACAAATGTCATTATCTAGTCACATATAACCCACCAATCATCGTTTACGAACTCATTATCACTGTAACTTCGCCTGCGACATCTCAGCAGAAATTATTGACTTGCATTTCATATTCACACCAGCATCAGTTCATCGGTCTACGCGCAGTACGAAACAGGAATTGGAGCATTAATACTTAGCCATTGTGTTACTGATAAGCTCTTTTGATTCGGCCCGTAACCATTGCGCCCTGCGAATGCTGAGTGAATCGCTAACTATCCAGGTAGCCATTAATAAATTGCAAGTTACGTACACTTTATTCATCATTATCTAATCACATTGTCACATTAAATGACTAACGTCACGGCTGGAATAACAGATTTAGTGATTGATCTCCCCATGCTAATCTAGTTAATTTTCCGCAACGTCAGGGGCCATATTACGGGTTTATGATATGCATTGAGTGTCACCTTGCGTCCATCACGAGAGATATGCATCATTGATCCCCGTATAATACTCCGATTACATACGTGTCTAGCGTACTAACAGATGACAAGACATCATACATTCATATTTAACCGCTAGTACAAACACAACCTTCAGAATCACATGATAATACTTGCCAAGTGTCAACATACTAATTTATCAGTCTACATTACTCTATTTGTGAGCATTTTATGTTTTGTAGGAGTCTGCACAATGACTCGGTCTAGGCGGTAAAAGAAGATAAGCCGTACGAACAAAGCTGGAAGGCTGAGCAAAACTGTTTTATTTGATGATCATGCGATGACGATTGGCAAATAAGATTAGGAGCACCAGCTGTTAATGCAGCTGTAGTTACGATAGATGCACGCCGATGCAAGGTTACAAGATCACCTCTCTTTATAATTCGAAGGTTTAATTAGGCAAACACGGAGGGACAGAAACCAGCGCAATAATGTGTCCTGTATTGTTCTTGATCAAACAGCCACAGTGCAGGCCACCATAACATGGGAAGAGGCTAAGCAGGAATGAATACAAATAACTGAATACGGTGCCTAATCTGGATCATACCTGTCCTCCAGGTGCACATGGCAGCGACTAGCGCTGACACAATCCGTTACGAAAGAGATCTATATTGTGGGTTATACATTTGTTAATTTTGACTGAGTAAACGGGGTTTCGCCCAAGGCGAATGAAACGTAAGTACTATTATATATTTAGCTCCAACACACCATTATAAATGTTCCGATTTTCTGCGTTTATCTTATTGTAAGATATGGTATTTAGCGTTAGTGTCGTGAACCTCGTGTCATTGAGAGCTTAACGATGACACAATCAACGTCAACGAAAGTCCATCAACAACAATTAATATTCAACGGCTCATTCTACTTCCTCCCAACGTCCTTGCCGCGTTGATTTAATCCACCAATGTGTGACAACAACTTAATGGATACACAAGCGTCAAAGAAGTATTGTATCTGCTGGTTGGGCAATATAAAATATCGTTTTAAAACACAGAGCCCACTCAAATATCAACGCCAATATATATATTGCGATGAGAACAAATATAGCAAAGTGAGATAATAGGTTTGTTGTGACATTGGCGTTAGAATTCTACAAGCGAATATTGCTGATTCGAAGAGCGCAATTGAATCCTTGATATTGACCTGACGAAATCGTGTGTGGAATGCTGCTTATCGGAAACGCTCTCCCAGAACATCCAGCACTGAATGGCTGAATTATGTATAACGTCACTTTTAATAATGAGATGATGTCGGGACGGCGATGGATGAGGATGATGGTGATGCTTCGACCATTCCTCTTAAGCACCAGCGTCCACTTCGCACAAATCTTTTGCCCAGACCGGGCTATTGAGCTACCTTGGTCGGGTGCCTCCCCATTCGGAGGTGGGACCGCCATTGAACGTGATCATCCGTGTTACGGAGAGCAAGTCAGGTTTTCACACCTTGGTATCGAACCTTGGGTCGAAAGGCGACGCAGCTTACCACGACGCCACGGGAACCGGCTCAGAGGGCCCTAGGAGCAACGACGAAAGACATAGAAATTAATACACTCTACCTACCCTAATCACTACCGCATTAATTCATTTGCCACTGTCACTGCAAAGTATTGACCTAAGGGTATTTCTTACATCATCATACCGTTTATCTATACGTAAGTTATCCAGACACAATCGTAAAAGGCTTTTTATCTGCTCCCCTTGTGGTCTTTGAAACAGAGTGTGCCATACATACGCGACGCACGCTACACTATAATTGTTATTTAGTATAATCCACTTGTAATGTCGTCGAGGTTTAATGATTTTGCTTGTAATTCACAAAATATACGCATGGCCGACTGGATAACATACACAGAGCATGTGTTAGCTGACTGTGACTGCGACCCAACGGCATTAGCATTGCACGGCTCACAACACAGACCTTAACAAGCACTTGTTTGTGTTGATCTTGACTACTGTCAAAGCATTTGTTAAAAATCAGCCAATCGCTTTACAAGACAATATAGAAATAAATGCGGCATTTTTCTTGCATGGGATATTGAAGATTGTGCGGAATTGTATGTTCTCTAAAAATGCACTAATAATTGCACGAAAGAAATCATTAACATTATTATGCATTAAATGTAAACTCGTCAGCTGAATTTCCACTAAAGCGACAACGCTGTTAACAGAGAGCAGCGAGACGCGACAAGCAATGATTTTCCCTCTATATAAACAAATTGAGTAAAGTGATCTGTGAACTGGAAACGCTGCCAGGGGACCCTTTCCCAACAACAGATAAAAATACTTAGGTCATCGTTCAGACCGATTTGACTAATTAACAAATCCCCTTGTTCCTGGCAATGAATATTTTGTGTAAATATATATGGTTTAGATTATTCAATTGGGCAACAATCAACAAATATATACTAGCCACATTACCGAATATATGCAAACATATTGCACTAATGATTTATTTAGCAAATGTAGCAGAAAATAAATACAAGGGATTGCAATGAAGCAAATATCCCTTCTTTCACTTTCACATCAATGATAAACAGTATACGAATGGTGAATCTGCTGTACTTGCATTAATGATAATGCCAGTTGTCGCCGGTCAATAGAATGCAGTGCATGTAATCAGCAGATATCAGGCACAAAGCAATGCGAAATGAGATCTGGCTAAGATAATCGTGTTATGACTTAATTGCAGAACACGAGAACTTTGTTTTCTGTGTAGCTGATCGTTGACGTTATCACGTTTTCTTCTCTGACAAATTTAATCATGTACAAATATTGGTGAGTAAAACACCTGAACTGTGTATTACAAATTTCTCCTTTTTAACAAAACGTCACAACAATTGCTAAACCCTTCGCAATGATGTGGGAATATTAATTAATCATTGGTGTCTCTAGGGCTGGAGTTAATTTATTTACATGGCATGACTGCAAAAGTCCTACAAACATTTAAAACTGTTCCTATTATTTGTACTGATTGTTCACATTTAAAACTGCTTCTGTTATTTGTACTGATTATTCACAGCTGGTATACTTCCGTTGACAACATTGTAATTGCAGTTGCAGGTATGCCGCTACTATATTTATATATATATATATATATATATATATATATATATATATATATATATATAGAGAGAGATATAAATATATATGCATATATAGAGAGATATATATATATATATTTATATATATACACATATATATGGGATTAATATATACATATATATATACCTATATATATATCTATATATAGACGGATATATATATACATATATATATATATATACATATAGATATATATATAGACAGATATATATATATACATATATATATATATATATATACATATATATATATATATATATATATATATATATATATATATATCTATATATATATATATATATATATATATATATATATATATATATATATATATATATATATGTGTGTGTGTGTGTGTGTGTGTGTGTGTGTGTATTTCATTATAACTGGAAAATAACGGTGCGGATGATTTAGCTTTTGTGGCTACAAACAGTCACTTCGCTACTTTATATGTTTATTTATGGGTTCGATGCCATGGCTAGCTTTCGCAAAATCCGCAAGGACGAAGCTCAGTGACCTGTATAATGAATCGACGATGACGTACCAGTGCAAGGCAATTATATCCATAAATCTAATTGTGCGATAGAATGGTTCGTAAAGAGGAACCGCGAAATGTAATTAGACCGATTTGCTTCTGAATTTGATGATTTTGTTAAATGTCCTATCTAATGAGTTAAACCAACAATAACCCCTCTGTAATATCGCTCAAAAGCTGTTATATATTGCGCATTTCCCGTTTGCTGAGAGTATCACAGTGCCAATATCATAGAGCTTTTTCCTTGAAAGAAATATAAATATTATTTAACATTAACTTGTCATTTTCGCGACGGGGATTTAGGGGAGTCATTATAATGAATGTTGATTTGCTGATACACTCACTTACGAATGTCTAGCAATAAAAACCCAATTTAGCGACTATCATGAGCCGTCACCAGCGCCGAATGGTCATGTGCATCGTTCTCGTAGCGTGAGTTGTAATTGCTGTGCCCTACGGACCCCTATCGTAAAAGGTGGGATGGTGGTGATGGCATAATAACCAGGTCACTGGAAAATTTAAGGAAGGTATGAATACTAACTACCGTAATGTGTTATCGACAACATCGCACATTTATACTAGACAGATATATCTGGTGTCACATTATGTCCAAATTGGCGGATTTTTTCTCTTTGACTGCGGTTCGTTGGGCGATGATTTCTGTTTTGCATTAACAATACAAGTCAGTGATAAGTTAGGCCACATAGCAGCACTGATTAGGTTACCACGCAACATTTAATTTTCCAGATATTATCACAAGAAATAACATAATGCACATTAATTTTGTGAATTCAATTTTGGCCTATTCGTTGGCACAGGTTTGCTGCTATACCTTGCAATCATCCATTGTTTTAAAGGATGGTTGGGTAGCATATCAAGTTTAACTCGCCTTTTGGAAGTAAAAGTTCTAAATTATTAAATCACACACGCAAGGCACGTCTCTACGTTCATTATTCTATCGCGAAAGATGAGAATAAACAGCAGTTGTTCATTGGCTATTTATACTTGTAATTTGCAGAATGTGTCATTATTGCAAAGCTCATATTCTTGGGCCATTACCCGAAGAGCACCTGGCAACTTGCTTGGGAATAGTGTTACGACCCAATATTGAAAGGTACGAGATTGCTATATCGCTTGGCGGACAAAGTCAGCTCATAACCATAAATGGCCAACAACTCTAGGTGCACGCCATTAAGTGTCCATAGCCTACGGGCAAACACGGCTTTGACGACGTCTATGGAGCAACTGCACTTCAAAGTTTATTTAGCACTTACATCATGATTTTGTGCGCTGGTATGCCGACAATCTCATAACACACAATATATCATTTGCAGGTTTCATGGCAGTAACCTTTGTACGTAGGTTGAATATATCTAAGGGGCGTCATAATTACATCATACATTCTTTATCTGTTCAAGAGAAAAAATTCACTCCCCCTGACGTTATCACGCCATTTTGAATAACGACTTAGTGCCGGATACATTGTTGCCACTTTACTTGTTAGCTAATATGCACGTAGGTCTTTGAGGCCCCATATAATGATGAATGGGTCATGTTATATACGCGCATTGACGACTGCGCTGCCTGATATCAAGACAGAACCTTTGTGTCTAATAAGGTAAACCATATGTACAGCTGACAGTGGAGGAAGATAACCAATACTGAAATCGTAAGAGATCAAATGAAACCTACTGCAGGATGATAACCAATACTTAAATTATGAATATGTGCCTACTGCGCCCTATATATTTACAGATTCCATAATATGATGTTGAGTATATCAGAGCACGACAAGCGTAGCGGATGTTTCAGTTTACCTGCTGATTAGCAGTTGAACCTTATCAACAAACCTCTGGTTGTTTTTCGTTCCCTTAGGTGTGGATAAATACTCGAAGCAAATATTTCCCTTAATAATTAATGTAATAGCCATCGAGCAGGTAATGTATGCTGAGAAGTAGACATTTAGAACACAAAGATAATATGTAATATGCAACATAGCACATGCACGGAAGTTTATCTATGATGATACAGAGTACATAAACTACTAGCTGCATCAAAACTACTGTTGTTCTTCTGAGAAGTCGTCAATGTGGTGAAGAATTTGGACAAGAAGAACTACTTCATAATTACTATGATTACGGCAAAAGTACCATGTTGCAAATAAAAATTAGACAAAGGAGGTGATGAGGCCCATGACCATGGCACCCAGTAATTGGCAGAAGCAAAGTGGATATCCGAAAGAAGGGTGGTCAATAATTGAGAGACATTTGCTTAGCTATTCTAGAAAAAATAATAACTGACTAAGACATAAATGACAAGTAATAATTCATAAACTCACCGTTATTTAATCAGGTTGCATATTTTGACAGCGAAACTCTAATCCTGATAGGCTTAACTGCCCCGCGAAAAATCGGTAAATAAACATTAAAAGATATTTCAAATCATGCAAAAGTAAACATACTTGTAACACCTAAGCTTTCGGATTGGCTGATAGCAGTGTCAACGACACCAGGACCGAATGACGTCACTTGATCAACATCTGGGGAGTAGCAGTATAATTTTGTAATGATCCTCTTTATTTTTTCGACTTTTACCAACCCGAGGGCTCTAAAGCTCTTCATATTAAATGATTTTAGAAAGCAACACCTCAACACCTGGCATGGGGAAATCCTCTGTGGATAACCCCGAATCAAATGGCGTTATTGAATCAAGCTATATTCACCAACTTAGCACAGCAATTAGGTCCAGTAAAGCAAGCGTGCAAACCTGCTCCAAGTAGTCCCGCAATGTAATCCATGTCGACATATGTAGCGCCGACTTTTGGTTAGTTTATGAAAAAAATTAAGTCGAGCTAATGCTTGTCAATGTCTCCGGTCAGATAGTTATTTTAGATTTCGATGTCCCTGTCACTTTTTTGAAGTTCGTTTATCCCAGACAATTGACTCCTGCTGCGGGATTTCCATGTAGGAGTGGTCGGCCATAAAACACGAGCACTCTGGTGACAATGCTGTGAATTCCTGAAATGATCCAATATGAGCAATACCATGTTAAAGTATCAGCTTTTAAAACACAATATTCGTAGCGGTATATCATTCAGAATGTCGCTTATGGTTCATTGTAATTCAGGTAGCGCGGTCTTTTAATATTGCTGTGACGTTTGATGGATCGCGATAACGACGATTTGACATCGATTCGCGTGGCTCAGCTATCTTGAATATAGCCAGCTTGTAAAGTCTATGAATAATCATGGCTAATCTGCTGGTATTTCTTAGCCACCATCAAAGTGAGGCATATTTTTGGCGAATGACTTCAAAATCGATTAGCGTAGCTCAATGACCATGAATGTTTGTGGGGGTTATATTGATCAATGTAGATACGCATCGCACGTCGTGATATTTCGATTAATGCAGACTGTTGATCGTTAACTAAAGGTTACATATGGGCAAAGACGGATTTCTCAAGAGAATAACACAGGCGCACTTAGTTCCCCGTCTGCGCAATTAATAGCAATTTAAGACAGACTTTAACCTGATATACGCTATATGCATCAAATGATGGCTGGAATTGGAGAGACACCTTCAGGAGATATATACATAATATAGGGCAAGGCAACCTTGGTAATGTAAATATCTCAGGGTCTAATAATGATTCAATCACACGAGTTGCATATCAAGCTGCAGTTAACATATTAAAAGTTGTAATGCCAACGCTCCTAGTTTCAAAAAGTCACAATAACTTCTGTATGGATGGGAAGGTTGATTAATACACATGTTGCACTGATGAGAAGATGCATATCAATCACCGTGGAGGTTATAAATCTACAAGAATGATCACGAGGCTTTCGACACAAACATCTGATATTTGTGCAGCAAGGTCCGAGCAGACATTCTATCACCGTGCAACGCTTAGCTCTTTTTCCACAGTTGTTACGCAAAACTCATGTTGTTATTTGCTAAATCAAGATCAGAGTTCATAACGACGATTTTGAAGCCACTTATCATATGCAGCTGTACAAACCACATATTTCTGGCGCATTGAACTATTTACGTGAAATTGAATCAAGTTACATGCAGGTTCAAGTCCCCTCGCTAAACACGTGATATTCTAAACGTCCTCTTGTACGTCGGGTAAATAATTGTTTTGATGGGACTAACCCGTAGACACATGGTTACGATGTGTACCAGCTCTGGAGACCAAGCCTCTATTTAAACAACAACTCGCGAAACGATTTATTTTACAACCCATCTAAATGCACAAAAGGCAGAAGGATCCAATTCGCTGGACAATGTTTGTTGAACATCTGACATGGCCGCTCGTTAAGAAGGCGGATTTCCCCCCGATTAATATAACGCACCAAATAGTTCATTCGCATGGTGAAAATATTGAAGCGGCGTTGACAATGGTTTTGTAGTATATTTGTTTTTTTCTGTGTGCTTTTATCCACTCACGTGAAACGTAGCAGGGATAACACGCCTGGAATCACTTGCATCCTCCAAATGAGTTAATGCTGACTACATGCCTTGCTCTATGGCAGGTTCATAAACAGCATGACTGCACGACAAAGTGAGCGGTATATGTAGAGTTACCTCCCATCGGGAATAACAGATTTTTACGGATATAAATGGAATGTGACCTTTTCTGAGTGTTCGGTCTCTTCATGCTGGTCTTTATACCTGACCGCCACCGCACGGGTTAGTCAGTTACACTGAGCGTCACTTCGCCCTATACCCATCAATGGTCTTGGTATCATATAGCCGGCGATCTAGTATGTTCCTGGGGGCAACTAACATTGCCGTGTTATTTCTGCTTTAAGATGAACGGTGAATAACATATAGCTGAAACGCGATCCTTGTGTTGAGAAATGATATTAGCGTACAAGCTCCCATGTATTAATGTATTAATCAAGCTGACCTGCCACGCCCATCCATTATGGATCACTGAGGTGTGCGTCGCAACGGATTTAAGCGACCGACCGTTACTCGAACTTAACTGTAATTATTTGGGCCTAACCTTAGCATCGAAAAATTGCTAGCGTTTTGCGCTGTGACTGTCATTCACACGCAGCAATGTGAATTCGCCACTGCGGCGGTAGGCGCTAATGGTTCGATACAGGAGACCTGCGTTAGACACGCATATTAATAAACACTGCATACGATCTGTCCACATATATCGGGATTAAAACAGAACCATCTGACAGTCTTCATTACCATTACCTTCATGAACATATTATCTTAACGTCCAAGTGGATAATGCCATTTTTGGAGAGTTTGTTTGCACTCATTGTCCTTATACAGTGCATACCTTAGTATGGCATGGGTATAAAGTATTTGTTAAGAAGTGCGAGGAACGTTATTAACGTTTTAAATCATTGAGTGATATGCACTGCGGCAGGATTGCGTTTTATTTGTGGTTATGGCCTCTTTTTGGCTTATCAAAGTCAACGGTCATGCACACATTTATACAGGATGTGTGGAATGTAACGCTCGAGTTACATCGATTCTAATACGCTGACACAACTCAATTGATTGATGATCATAGCGTGTGGCATAAGTTGATAACGGGCGGAGTACAGGGTGATTTATGAACAAAACTATTTATCGATGTGAATACAATGCTGAGCAATGAACGAAACTTGTAAATCGTTGTATTGATCATCTTGATAAAAGGATAGATGACTGATCGATTCGCTCTGTTCATTTTATATTTGCTTATTTAAAGGAAACACCATTCTGCCTGACTTCTTGATTTTCATATCCTACTGTAACTGACGTGTCGGGTTATCTCAGGCTGCAATGTATTGCGTTTGTTCAGAGTTTAATCCTTATGAATTGCTTGCAATAACAACTAGCATAGTGGAAATGAGCTCCAAATCCAAGGAAAGGGGGACAAAGGTCAAGTATCCGTTGACATGATATATCATGGTGTATTGCGTTGGTATCGTTGAGATAGCCAAATAATGATTGGAAAACCCTATCCAAATAGCTTGTTTGCCGTTTTGAAAAAGTTTAGTCATTGGAGATAGTCAAGGAATAGATAAATGTATATAGAATATCGGAATTCATGGTTACTATATAACAACACAAGCGGAATAGAAACAATATACACGCAAACGATAACCCGCAATCAGTGAGTAGTTATTTCATGCAAAGAGTTTAATTTCGCTTGATGGGAAAGCATTGAGAATATTGCGCGGCTGTGGAATATAGTTTTCATGCTACAAAACCTGACTCAACTTAGAGGTAATTAAGCAATTAGTTAAATACGAAGAGAGAGAGAGAGAAAAAAATACGCAACTGGGGTGATGGGTAAGTAGAGAGATAAATGGATAACAAGACGGAGATAGAAAGATGTATATATATATATATTTATATATATATATATATATATATATATATATATATATATATATATATATATATATATATGTATATATATATATATATCTAAGTAGGCAAGTAGCTCTATAGGGATATAGATAGATGGGTGGAAGTAATAAAATACATCTAATGTAATGGCCACATACGCATACATAAACAGGTAGATACATATTACGGTTAACATTAGCTTACAATTACAATATACTAACAATGCAATTATGTGTGCAGGAACTCAAACAAAGCAAACGACCCTCTGTGTCCTTGCTGTCACTGTCATTTGTTTGTTATTCCATTACAACAGCGTAATATTTACACCAGCATATTAATGTTTAAGCAAGAACAATTCATTAAATTCATTCAGGTTATGACGTCATTACTTGCTATTTTGAATCGATATTTTGTACTTGCGATAAACTATTTATTGTATTGCTGCCTGAGAGTGCAGATATAACATAGTCGCAAGGAAGTCTGGTATTACATAGCCGCAGGTAAGCGCAGGTATAACATAACCGTCGGTGATGGCAGGCATCGCAAAGCCGCAGGGGGTTGATGGTATAACATATCTGCTGGGGAGTGCAGTCATTGCTATAACGCTTGTGTGGCGCATCTGAGATATAGTACTGTGTTGCCCCGAATGCAATATGCGAACATGTTGCAACAGAAATATCTTGTACTGAACAGCATAAACCCCAAACAAAACATACCATATACTACAGAGTCAGACATTGTGAAAATGAAGCTTTGAGCAAAATGATCTGCGTATTACACATTTGGCGGCAAGAAAATCATCCTGATCCTGATTTCAAATGATACTGCACCTGGCTACCTGAGCAGCGTTATGAACAACCTGTTGGTAATGGCTGACACATCTATTCCTCGTATGCCCCCTAGGGTAATAACCACACAATTAGCTTCTTATCAAATCTTGCTACTTGATGAACTTGTGTCACAAAGCTATTGAGAGTTTTTACATAATGCCTCGCATGATCCAAGGATCCCTTTATACAAGAGATATATATTGCATATGATTATAGGAGGTGACTAATATTTGTAGTATGAATTCATTGAAAGTAGATATGTACAATAGCAAGATAACGTATGCATAATTTGTATGAGCAGAATGCACTATGCTATGTCGTACCTGGTTCCAATTATTACGCTCTCCCATACATGCCGCAAGCCTATCTATTTTGCACCATTTCCTGATGTTCTATCCGTACAACGCATCCCGTTCGTTAGTGTAGTCTTTGGCCTCAATTAAAAACATATTAAGGAAAAATCAACTTCACTCACTTGCCTTGCGTTGCCTTGGGTCTCCATGCTGCTCTCTAAGCCTTTCAACGACATCTGCTGCCCCCTCACGGGTGAAACACTTACGCCGAGCGTCTCATGATATCACGCATTTTATCAATCAATGGTTTGGGGAGAATACTGCCTGTGATCTAGGTTTTGGATAAGGGTCTCGGACATTTCCGGTTATTGACTTTTATGTGTCAAAACTATGAGGGAGCGTTGTTTGTAAATGCAACTAGAACAATTTCTGAATCACTATTTGTCAACAGCTACATCGCCTACAATGACTGGATATCAGGGTTTTTTTTATGAATAATAGAACATGTTATCCTCAATGAACAATAACAACAAATACCGGACAATCACGAAATTTGTATTTATCTGTTGTGTTTATTCTCCGCAGTCAAAACTTGAAGTAATTATCGCCGGCTCATAATACTATAAATTGACCTCGTCATATATATTGGCGTTGCTTAGTAACAGTCATCGTGCGTTGTATATTGAGTAACGCTTCCAAAGGGTTATGCACGGTAAAATGAATATGAATATTGATGAGAGGTACTATATGTTGCAGTCAATTTACATTTCAGTTCCCGGCAATTTGACGAATAGCTGCTTGTGGATCAACCGTGTAATTTTTTTCCACCAAATGGCGAAAACCAGATTTCTCAAGAGAACATAGTGGGGACTTTTATTCCCCGTCTGACCGATTCCAGCACGTAACTCCAGATGGTGCTATAGCTGGCGCAATATGTTTTGAATAATGAATGGAATTGAAATGACACCTAAAGGAGAAGGCCTAATGAAATAGGCCAAGACAGAGCAGCTCTCTGTGGCTTGCATTATGAATTATATATCGTCCTGCGCCATCGTCATTCTGTTCTACAATTTGGAAATAACTTTTTCAACAGCTCAGTCTATTTCGCGACAATGTGTAAGTGTTTGAGGGCTGCATATAATGCAGTGACGGATTAGTGATTTCGTTGAAACTGTTGGCATTGGCTAAATGACCAAATGTGTTGTAATGACAACATGCTGCACTAAGTACTAGAACTCTGTAGTTGCACGAAGTTTTGGAAGCTTTTAAACGCGACCTCGGTCTCACCACTACTTATTTGCGTCCTTTGAAAATGGCACTCTGTTACACATATTCTCGTCATTTACGGTGGTCCCAGCGCTACTCCAACCACAATGACCCAATTTGTTACTATAGGGTTTGTTAATCACTTCTCCTATTATCGACGAGGCACCTTATACATAATTCGGAAGCTGTTAGAACATTGCTGTCGAGGTTGTATCATGATGTGCCCCCATTTAGTGGTACTATGTGACATTTGCACCAATAGGTCGTGATTAATATCTTGCTTACGTTTTTAAATATTGCTGAATTTAATGTTAATCTCAACACGGAGAAGTTATGAACAAAAATGCCTTTGTCCCGTTTCAAATTTTGAGGTAGGAGTGAGCATTGTGCTCACATTTAGAGAAATGCGGAAGAAAATCATAATAAATCCTGGATATCTTTTATTCGTGTAGGTAACAAGGATATACACAGATTTGGTGGCTTGCAACAAAATACAGACGTGTGCAAGCTAATACACAAAATATTATTATCTTAGGTTTGCATACCAAATTGACGAATGCATAATTGTCTTTATACATGCCGCCTCTAAAACAGTTATTCGGCCGACGGGAATTTCCTTCACGATGTGTCTGGATATGAGCCCATTAAATTACCAATTCAAAGCATGCAAGATTTCCCTAGAAAAACTGTTTTCGTCCCATTTCATATTTAGCAATGTGAGTGAGCATTATGGTTTCGTTTAGAGAGGTACAGGAGGTAAATCGATAGAAATCTGGCATACCTAAATGAGATATTTGAAGATAAATCAACAGATTTATATCCAATCAAAATGCGACCATATTTCTCAAGATTTTGTATTCGTGTGAGTAACAAGTACATGCGCAGATTTTGCGTTTTCCAACAAATTTGTAATGAGTGCAAGGTAATCCATAAAAATATATTAATGATAAATGTATGTTTTTCTTCATACCTGGTGACTTTCTAACATTTATTCGGCCGACGAGAATTTGCTTCTCGATGATGTGATTGCCGAAAGTCTGGGTAAGAGCTTCAAGAATTACAAAATCGAAGCATGCCAGATATACAGCTGCGTATCACCCTCTCTGTTGCAGGGTGATTGCGGACATTTACTTGCAATCAGGGTATAGTACAGTGGCTGTGGTATCGTTTATTGCTCGCCGATGCGACTTAATTATGCGAGTAGCGATTATCACAGCATTTGATTTGTATTTGTAACGGATCATAAAGTGCAGCATCAGGTATAGCGGATTCATATTAAGGATGCTTGAAAGTAAGCTGGGTGTAGAAAACTTCAAACATTACTCACATTGTAAACAGCATAACTGAGTAATATGCGTCTTATTGGCCACTTATGGGTATTGAATAAACGTTGTTGGAGACTCCTTTGCCGCTCAGGGAGTAGATGGTTATTGCATAGAGCTGTGAAGTAGGACATCTGTGATGGCGGCCACATTGCCTCTTTATTCTATTTGCAAGGCGGTAAATGTATATTTAGTGTGCCATGCGCTCCATGGGCGCCATGGTGCTGACTAAAACGGATGGAGGAGGCGTCAAGTCTCTTGCCTTATGCAATGTTAATGATTGTGTTGAACTCACTTTTGTCTGGCGAAGCAACAGATGATGACAAAGTCTCTCTCGTTGGCCCGTTTCCCTAACAGCGCCCACAGCGTTTGACTCTTGGGGTATATGTAGCAGTGAATGAACAACAAAAGCTGCTCGAGTGTGCAATGTATCGTCTTACGCCATCACTTTCGACGAGCATTTGGTGCATACAGCAAATTGATAAGACGTTAACCGTCTGCTTGGGTCAATGTCCTCATCGTATTACTCAATAATCTTATCGGTGATAATTCCGAACTCAGTGGATAATATTTATTCGAAGCAGTATTACTTGTACCTATATCATGAAAATAACGTTGGACACGTAGCATCATTTGACTCAACGTTTGACTCTCTAGTAATAGTAATGATGTACAAAGCAACATAAGTTATGCCACTAACAAAGCGGACCTGATTTGCCCGTAAGCATGACCCCTGCATTTGCTTGAGGAATAGTAGATCTCCATCAGCTCGGATCGTACATCCATGCCATGAATACGCTAAGTTATTCCCATAGCAACAGCAGCAGCAGCAGTAATGATAGAAAACAGGCATGATGGGAAATATCTTAATTAATAATTCAATAACTGCAATTTCTTGGAATCGGGAGTTCCACCAGCTCCTCGACCCCTTCACATTTAATCATGGAAATAAAGTTTTGCTAATTTTTTAACGTAATTATTGTGAAAGGATTGTTTGCGAAATATATATTGCCATGCATATCATGCAGGGTGGTAAGCATGCGCAGGCGGGTATGCTTCACTTCACGTAAGTTGGTACAACGGCATCAATACCTTGCACATACTAACGGGTATGGCAGGACGTTCACCGTTATCCCTTGCAATAGCCAACATATGTGGCACTGTATGTTTGTCCATAGTTGTGTTAATCCATCATTTGTTTAGTACCTAGGATCAATACCAACACAGTGGACCATCACTAGGGGCAGTCATTAACGAACCATCATAATATTATAACTGCCTGACTAATTTTCAAGCTGAAATGTTGGGCAAATCGCATGTCACTCGGGAAATCACTTAGCCCTGATGTAAATTTTTTCCCTATAACGCAGTTCAATTGCAGGCGGAAGATATTGACATAGTGAATCGTACAAACAGGGGTGCCTCGGAGGTCCGTTAGAATTATCTTGACCATTTGTCAGCTGAGTATATCATTTTCTGTGTGATGATGTGTCTTAAAAAATTACCGTGGGCAATGTGATAATTATTGCACATGATTGTGAGTAGGAAACAGCAATATAATGTTGCTCCAGCCATGTACGATGCATAAATCATTGATTACGGAAATAATTCATACAATTGAGAATACAGTAAAATGAATTATAAACAGCATATTTTATCATTATATAAACTCGATCGTGGTAATCGTTAAACATTTGGTATCGTTACGAGTGACGTTTATTTAGAAGATGTCCATTTGTAGTGACCCAGAATGCTCATCATTTCTCTTTGATGTCGTTACATGAAACATTGATCATCTTTTGTGTGTCAAATGATGCTGTCTTGTTGATGCGAATGCAAATCCCAATGACATCTTCAACTTCACACTAAGAGAGCTACAATCTCATTCCTACGACAATGCATCTAGTTGATCGTATTTTGAAAATTGCCCTCTGTTTGTCAGGCACAATCAAATTTTGTTATGGTGTACATGGAGCCAAGCGAAGAGATCTTTGCATACTCAGCGAATTAAATAGCTTTAATAAAGTGAAGTATAAAAGCACTTCGATAGACCATTTATGGGGCAGATGACACAGTACGAAGCAGACGGATGCTATATAAGAACCAAGTTTTTCCGCTTGCGACAAACATTAACATTCGATGCAAAGAACTCCAACTACCTTATTGAATTTTTTTGTGAAATACTGTCACGAAGGGCTTTTGGTCAGTTTATTGCGTCAATCATGCCATGCAAATAGATTGATTATCTAGGGTCTTTTATAAACTTCCACATACATTTTAAGATCCCTGTAATTCCCCGGAATAAATTCTCCCTGCATAGTACAGTCTCTCGTGACATATATTCGAGAGCACATTGCAACATAACATTTGCACAGAAAACAAAAGCATAACCTGTTTTTAGTTGCTGTCAATGATTTATGCAATGATATGAGTCATTAACAAATCATTTGCTCAATTACTGCTCCAGCAACTGTATATGGGCCATCGTGTAATATGATGAGGAGTTGATAAAATATTGAACTTTTCGTTATAGATATAAAAAAACTTTATTGACACTGTCAGCTTACCATAACTACTTGAGCATTGCTCAGTGTAATCAGCAGAACCGAGTTTAATTATAAAACTATAAAACTCACCAACAATTTTGCCAGGAACGTTTGATAACATGCCGTCGATTTGCACGTCGAATCAATGATAATGATTGGCTAACTCTCGTGATAATTTATCAATCATTTTCTCATGCTCGAAAAGGTCCATAGACTCTGCTCAGATTGATTGGGATGACTGTCAAGCCAGTAGATCATATAGAAGCCGCCTTGATTAGGTTCGTGGACTTCTGTGGTGACCACGAATGGCGCACGTAGCTAGGATAATGATTTAAAGCACGAAACGGCGGCAATGCATTTCAGTCTGAGATTTATATCATTGCCACAGTGATGCGCTGTGATGGTGAATGTATCTGACAGATAAACATGCTCTCGTGGTCTGATGAGTGACTCAGATGAGATACATACGACGAGAATCATGGATACACTTCACATCTCTGACATTATGTGCAATGAGCATTTCAATATATGGATATATATCACATTAAATGCTTGTCGTGTGATCATGCAATCTTCAAAATATATGTACGAATGTTCGTTGCTAGATTTTTAATTGGTGATCATAAAAATTTGTATAAATAAAAATCTTATCGTATAATAATTTCATATATCGTTTGCAAACTGAATTATCCGATTGAATGGATTCTTTACGATGGAACGCAACATGAAAATGAACAGATTGTCCTTAAATAGGCGGCCTTAGAACATTGTCGTAGATTTACATTTCGGAAATATATAAGATGCTTTAATAAGCATTAGCTGCTCGGCTGTCCATTGTGTCATCTAAGGGCACATATATTGTATACTTCGCAATTGACGTCATGACACAATACATCGCCAGCTTCTCAGGTGGCCATTAAGAAATGGCAAATTACGGGCGCTTTATTCATCATTATCTAATTACGCTGTTGTTTTGGTATTGAATGATTCAAATCATGGCTTTAACAACAGATTTAATGACTAATCTCTCCATGCTAATCTAGTTCATTTTCCGCGACGTCAGGCGACATATTACCGATCAATTATTTACATTGATTTTCTTATCGCGACCACCACAATGGACACACATCAATAAAACCCAGGTGACCGTGTTAAGACATAGAGGTCAATTACAATGTCATTTGCTGATTGCTTTTAGTCGTCCGATAGATGATTGATAACCAAAACAGTAGAGCTGTGGTTTTGTGAAGGTGCCTTAAGGGGACCACGTACACTTATCCTTTACTCAAACTGACATGGCACATGCTCCCGCTTGTGTACATGCCGCATTAGTTCAACGTGGTTATTGTCTGGTCAGCAGCAGGTAATCAGAGCGCTGTAGTGATTACGTTAATACAGTTCTTTAGGCTAGCTGGCTGATGAATAGCGCAGGAGAGACATGTACGACATGAACACTCATTTGCATGGCTACGAATGGCACCAAATCTGGCATCGTTTGAAAACAGAATATAACTGTTTAGATCGACTCAACTCCATGCTTGTCGGGCGTACTAACAGATGACGTGACAATAAACGTCTCCATTTAGCCGATAGCGCACGCAGCCCCATCTGCGTTACATTATAAGACTTGACTAGGGTCAACATGCAAACATATTTTGTTGGCGAATGATCTATGTTTCTGCGATTATTTATCGACCAAGCATTACTACACTTCGATAGCTCGTTGGAGTCGCCGCAATGACTGGGTCTAGGTGGCATATGTAGAAAAGTCGGCTTGAACTAAACCAAGATTCAAGTTTGAACAAAACCGATTTAATTGATTATTATGCGATACATTGACACTGCTATAGTTATGATATGTTTGTTGCTGTTTACAATGTTACTAGATTGCCTATGTTTATAATTCGGAGGACAAATTAGGCGACCGGGGTGTACGTCCGTCCCTCCGTATCGTTCCTGATCAAACATCTACAGTACCGACCCCGTAAACAACACGTCCAATCATGGTAAGAGACGTAGGAATGAATACCAATTACTTGAATATGATGCCCGATCTCGAGCTTACATGTCTTCCGAGTACAAATGCTGGCGAGAATCGCTGGCACAATCCGTAACACTAGTGATTAATTTTTCGTAACGCATTGGTTTGGTTTTTTTAGATAAAAATTGCGATGATTCAACATGATTGTTGTTGTACAGACACACTGTTATTAATGTATTAATTTCTGAGTCATTAATCATGCCACACAGCAACACTGATTAGGTTACCACACATCTACCTCGACATCTCAATTGTGGGACCTTATCACTTAATATATAACAAACAGTACTTGTAACACATGCCGTTAGTTCGGCACAGATTTGTTGCTATGCATAGCAATCATTCCTATGTTTTAAGGGATGGTTGGATAGCATGGGAAGTTTAACGCACCCATTGGAAGTAACATTCCAAATTATTAAATGAAACACACAAAGCACGACTCTACGGTCATCACTCTATTCTGGACGATGTGAATAAACTGTCACTGTTCATTGGCTATTTAGACTTGTAATTTGCTGAATTTGTCACGTTAACAAAGTTTATATGCTGTTGCATTTACCCAGAGAGCAGCTGGAACCTGCTAACCTGTTTTGGAATAGCTTTATAACCCAATATTGATAACTCACATGCAGTCTGACGAGGCCTTGGCAGAAGTTACATTTCAGAAGTTATTTAGCTCTTACATCATGATTGTGTGCATGAGTATGCCAACAATGTCGAATCACACAGCTCACCATTCACAGGTTACATCGCAGGAACTCGTTTTGATTGGCATATTGTGTTCATGCGCCGTTATATTTAAGCTTTTTATACTTTATAAATTCCTTAATTATAACCTACACCCTATGACGTTATAATGCCATTTTGTATAACGACTTAGCGCTGTACTTAGTGTTTACATTTATGCGCCGAATAGAGCGTTAAAATACTCCTCGTGTGAAATGTAAAATTCAACAATTGACAGTTCATCGTCTTTGGAAAACATTGCAGCGCCTTGCCAAACTGCCTGACGACACTGACACCGGCGTCATAAATCCGTGCAGGTCGTAGACAGGTTATTTTGTTACGGTTTGCCGTTAAATGCTCATATATTTATTCATATTGTAAACAGGGAGAATGTTAAATTTGCGGCTTAAAATAGCAGCTATATCTTTGTAAATAAATAAACAAGAAAGCTGATTCGGCTATAAGCAAAGTCCTGAAAAACAAGCCAGACTGGCCACTCAAGCTAAACAGACAAAGACGGCATTATGCAAGCCGCCCCTACACGACAAATGTATCGTTTGCCCGTACTGACAAAACTTCGCCCTACAACAGCATAGAGCAGCTGCAATAAATTAGTTAACTTGTTATAAGCAGCATTACAAAGCTCTTTTTTAGTCAGTTAACGGAAGCAATTAGGCTGGACAAGTTCCGGTAAATGAATCTTACCAAAGTAAAGGGGTTGATTGTAGATAATATGTGGGGACGATCATTATCTCTAATTAGACATCATGTTCCTTCCGTGCCTTATACCCCAGACTACAAGTCCATTGTTTCAACATGGTTACGAGAGCATTTGTGCTGATGGGATACATCGGTGGAAGACATACAGAGATGGTGAAACCTCGATGCATTTATATCAATGAATAAAAATCTTTAATATACATTTTGTTGACCCACAAAATGAAAACCAGCATTGTTTGTCGTTTACACAAGATATCGACTATTTGAATATTTACGAATTAAACTTATTCATGTATCACCATATACAACACCATATTGTCGTACAAACTTGCAATCTTTTCAATCGCAAATAAACTTCTCTGGTTTGCTATAGAGAAAGATATTTATTGTCGTTTATTTTTACGAACAATATTTCGATAGTACTATGCTCTTATTGAATTGGTTTATAGATTGTGTCTGACGAGTAGTTTGTCCCGCCTGTAGTTTGGTGACCTAACTGAGTATTGCAATCATGCTATTTGTTGAATAAATTAGGCTATACTCATATGACGATAAGTCCCTTATTCATACTCTTATTCCTTCCAGTAGGAGCAAATGATATAATTGGATAAACACACGGTTTAATAATGATGTATGAATAAATATAACCATTCAGACTTACAAAAGCACACGTAAAGATCATTCCAATGTCCGAACTATATTTACAGCTATAATAAAACAGTTGTCGATTACTAGTTCAATAATACATGAAAAGGCCCTATGACCTGAATGCATGATTCTTACATGATCAATAAACCCTGTATCTTCAATATCGAGATAATATGGGCCTTAGTCAAAGTCAAAGTACACACAGCAGGTCAGCGTGGATTGGCTGGACGAGAGCAGATGACACTGTGATGGAGACGCTGGACAACCTGCATGGAGCGTAAACGAAAATAAAATGGCTGCAGTAGTTTGCACGGCAAATGTCAGCATGTGAGATTCCAATATGGCGGCACAAGCAGCTCTTCCCGAACAAACCACAGAGTGGCTCATCCAGCAAATAGTCAAGCACATGCTCATCAGGCTTAGTGAAGGAGCATCCGGGTCGGTAGACATTGAGGGATCACACAGGGGCAGTCGTAGGAAGGCTCCAGCTCGCCAGGATGGTTGAGGTAGCGAAAACCAGATCCGTGACACATCCCTTCTTGGGTTGACCTGAAGGTAGGGCATGTACAGATATCCGTCTCACGTATCCATCAGGATTGCCGATCACGAATGATTATACAGGGCACTCTGCAAGGCTAGAATTTTTAATGAGGATTTTATTGCTAAGATCCACTGTGCTGTCTGACTGTCTGGTGTCAATGACGTCATGCATCCTCCCTGAGGTGTATTTTGGGATGCCTTGGGTAGAATTACACGGGGTCGCTCATCTATTATGCAATAATGTGCGACAAATAAAGCCAGTAATGCTTGTTTCGCAATGACAAAGCCCCGTTTTCAGTTCGATAGATCGCTCGCGTCGGACGAGTACAACCGTTCGCAACCTTTGAGTGCATGGTCTAAGTGTATTACTTTCACAATGCGTGATTTGCGTTGCTGATATCGTAATAGGGTATATAACGATAACGAAAGCGGCTAGGCCACGTAAAAATGGGATTTTATCTCCCAAGATTTCCATTCGTGTAAGTAACAAGGAGATACGCAGATTTGGTGGTTCACCACAAATTACGACATGAGCAATCTAATCAACAAAATATTATCATCTTGAGTCTGCATACCTAATTAACGACCGCATATTTGTCTTCATACTTGCCAACTTTCAAACAGTTATTCGGCCGGCGTGAATTAACTTTACATTGTGTCTGGATAAGAGCCCATTACATTACCAAATCAAAGCATGTCAGATCGACAAATGCGTTTATTCTTTGCCATTACGAGATGAGGTCGGTGATAGCGGACATTAACACATTTACGTAGGCTGTGGCAATAACTGTGTAATAAGTATGAAGCTTGGCCTTAAGCCGGTCATGGAAATCATCGAACAGTACTCGTTTAATGAACATCATAACCAGAGAATAGTCGCCTAATAGCGCACAAATGGCTATTGAAGCCTGTGTTGCTCAGGGATTACATGGTTATTGTCCAGACCTGTAAAGCAGACCATTTCTGACAGTGACCTTATTGCTTCTTTATTCCATTTGCACGGCGGTAAATATGTAGAAGCCGCATCGTGCACTCAATGGGCGCCATGGTACAGAATTTGTCGGACGAGTCTCTTGTTTGATGCATTGTAAATGATTGTGTTCTACCCGCGAAGCAACAGATGATGAGAAACTATAACTCTCCTGTCGGCCCTTATAGCGCCTTTAGCGTCGGTACTTATTACATCACATTTGCCGTTGAAACCCTGGATATTTATTAGTGTTCATATTCCATGATAGATTGGCACAAGTGACGAATGCGGTTTTACATCTCTAGTGAAATGATTTCAGCAGTGAATGGCAGCGAAGTTATTTCGTGAAGAATGTTGGGTAAATCACATATTGCCGGGGTAACAATTACGGCGGGTGATGTAATAATACTGTCGCATTGTTTATAATCCATAAAGCTTAATTGTATCGTCAACGACTATTATATCGTGCTGCATATCATGGATTTCTCATTGCAATACCAGGTGGACCGTGCTATGATACGGTCAATATTAAATGTGTTATGGTGTGTTTGATTACCAGAGAAGTCTGCCTTACTAGGCCTGGATATTTATTACCGAAAATTGTGACACAGCTAACAAATGATGATCAAATTAAGGCAGCTAAGAATGCTTGAGTAAGCTGTTTTGTCAGCCATCACCGCGGGCTACATCCGTAAATATAGCATAATCATCATATAAGCCAAATAACTAACAATGCACGACATAAATGCAAAGTAGGATACTTCACCAATATATTGTTAACTAAATTGCGGGGAATGATATAACATTTCAACAGAGAAAAAAAAACCTAAACAAATCTTTCAATAAATATCGTTTGACCACCCCACAATGACGAAACCATGATTCAGTTAGGTGTTAATTATTAGAGGGTCTAACTGGCATATATCACACTTAGGCCGAAATTGAGTTTAGTATACAGTTATGCTAAAGAATTATTCCATCGACATGTGTACGTGAAATGTTGGGTTTGGTACCTGTTACGTAGATCAAGAAAGCCGTTTGTATACCACTGAACCGAGCTATTAGTAAGGACCTAGAATACCTATTATTTCTTGTCGATCTCCCAACATGACACCAATGGGAAACAGTTCTTCTAGTGCAAAATGATACAATTATATGGGATGTTTATACAGCATTGATGATATATTATTCGTCTTGAATGCACTTATATTACGGTGATTACAGCTAACAGTCATTATTTGAGAATTGTTCATTGATATCAACAGATGTTTAATTACAAAACTAGCAATTTTGCAAGGTTTTGTAAAGGACGTGGTAGCGATTTGCATGGCAAATCATTAACAGTGACTCACTGTCCTGACAAATTCTCCCTCATTTTCCCACGCTCGGAAAGGTCTCTCGACTATTTTCAGATTCATGGGGACGCTTTCCAAGCCAGCAAATTGTATAAACTCTGTCGTGATTATGTTAGTATACTTCTTTGGGTACCAAAACGGTTGCACCTTGCTAGTATAATAATATACAGAACTGCTACTCTGTCTGTGATTCGAATAGAGTAATCACAGTGAACTGTTCATTAGATAAGATGGCGCACAGGTGCTAGAAATGACAATGACGAGCGCTGTCATTTAAAGGGACCATACAATGCGATTGGCTCATTTCCCTTGGCATCGGCCACCGCCCTTTGCGCGTTGTCCAAGATGACATCTTAGTCCGCAGAAGATATGGACAATGTGAATCACATGAACGATAACGCATCAGATATGCATTGTTATTGCCTGGATGCAAGCATCTATTATGTATTACGTCCCTCTATATGACATAACCCATTACATAATCACGACGCGTATGTCACGGATCTACGATAAGTATGGATGTACTTTACTGGAGGGACAGCTGTTAACGCACAATCATTTAGACTATGCACAACATTGCAATTAAGCACCTAGCTACAATAGTAGATTCAGATTCAGATCAATGTATTAACCAATAGAACATATATACAATGAACAATTGATAAAGAGACTCCAACTAAGGCTGGTAAGCCGCTGCTGCTGGAGCCACCCTGACATGATGATAATAAAAATAATAATTATAATAGAAAAAAAGAAACACACAAAAGATAGACTATGTACAGAAGAGAAACATAGTACACAATAATAAATGTACATCAGATTTCAGCATCATTTTACCTGAGTAAAAAGGTACAGAAAACATTTACATAGAGGGTTTTGGCAAAGTCAGAAATTTGGTGACACGAGTAGCACATTATGAATTTATACAATAATAAATGACTTTTTTGCTTGACTAGTTAATGTGGTCATTAAGTACTCATTCAATCAGTTCTACTGCTGCTAGTTCAGTGGAATGCCCTTTTCTGAAACCATACTGGTTGCCGTAAAATAAGTTATGGGTTTGGAAGTACTGATATATTTCTTGGAAAATAATTTGTTCAAATATTTTTGATATGGATGGAAGAAGTGATATCGGGCGATAGTTATCAAATAGAAATTTATCCCCTTTTATGAAGATGGGAATGACTTTTGCTGTCTTTAGGGATATAGGAAATATGCTTGTATTGAGGGTTTGGTTAAAAATTATGGTAATTGGTTTGATGAGTGCTTGTTTGAGATGCTTCAATAGATTTGTTGATATATGTTATCATATCCACAACTGTTTTTTCCTTTCAGGTCAATTACAACTTTGTAAATTTCTGACTCATTTACATTTTTGAAATTGAAATTGTTCCTTTGTTGCTCAGTTAAGTACAAAGTGAAATCCTCATTTGAACCCACCTTTATATGAGGATTTCACTTTGTACTTAATCTGTGTTGTTGACACCTTGTGAAACATAAATATAAAGAAGGCTATTCTGCAACCCCATAGAAATGCATATGTAACCCGCACTACTTATTATGTATAAATGTGAGCAAGAACAACCGATGCCTGCTACATCAATCTTGAAATTCGTATTCAAGGAACGCTTCGATATACAAATGATTTTGAAAGAGTAACGAAACTTATTGGGAGGCAGTATGGATCGTCTCAGTTTAAATAAAGCGACGTTTATGTGATGTTATGGACCCTGTTTGTTTGGGAAGGAAATAGGCACTGCAGTTGTTGCATGTAGATAAGGCACATATTTGCGTAAATGCAATCATTCCCCATGCCAACACACAGAATCATTATCAGCGTTTACCTGTATGTCGGGAATGGACGGTTGTTGTCCATTGCAAGTGCACCCACCTGTTTGGAACTGCAATGCTGTTTTGAACTATGATACGTTTGCTGATACGTTTGCCGTTTCAGCGACTTGCTTTGATAGAGATAAATATTATGACTGGAAAACAATCGTTCAAATCATCAATCAAGCATTTCCAAGCAAAACAAACATAAGGCTGGATTGTTTAAAAGAGAATGGCGTCGGCCCACTAAGTGAATCAAGGATTTTATCTATGATTGCTTGCAGTCGACCGAGAGATGATTGATAGCCAAAAGAGAAGAGCTCATGTTTTGTGATGTCCTCTAAGAGGCCCACGTGCATTAATCTGCTATTTACCCTTGCATGGCACAGCCAAACGCTTAGATACCGGCCGCATTTTACCGACTCTAAATTTTGAGCAGTCCCATGCAGTATGGTGCGATCAGAGGCTGTGTCATGTCGGTATCTAAGTGCTCCTTCTTGTGTCCACAATTCAAGATATCACACGTTATTGTTTATCAGCATATGCAATGTGTTGGTTATTGCTGCATGTGCAACATCAAGAACATAGTTCATTGGAATTAGGAGATAATTACGTGGGGATGTTGTATATGGTGATTAAAGCTAAGCACCATTATTTGAACATTGTTGAGTCAAAAACGTAAAGAAAAATTATCGGCAATTATGGTTTTGTGCCCTCATTAGGTACGCGACATGGCATCCCGCATAATTTCAGCCTCAAAATCTTCAAGAACTTGTCTCCGTTGTTGGGTTACATTGCGTCGACTCGAGTGATGCTCGATCGACGGTTATTAACTCGTTTTTATGGAAATCGCCCATTCATTCGCGTTTTACCTGTCGCGTCAGCTGCTGTTATTAGGTCAATTAAGCTCAGAAGACCAACCGAATATCCCAGTCGCGACAAATATGAGGAGAACAATCGTTCACATTGCTATGAGTGGCACCAACTCTGGCATCGGATGAAAAGATTATACAACTCTTTAGTTCGACTCGATTACATGCGTGTCTTGCATTATAACAGATGGCAAGACAGTATACATTTGTATTTAACCCCCTAGTACAAACACCACCTTCTGAATCACATGGTAATACTTGCCAAGTGTCAGCATACTAATTTATCAGTCTACATTACTCTATTTGTGAGCATTTTATGTTTTGTGGGAGTCAGCGCAATGGCTCGGTCTAGGTGGTATAGGAAGACAAGTTGTTCTAACATAGCTGGAAGGTTGACCAAAACTATTTATTTGATAATTATGGGAAAAATTGGCAATGTAGATTAGGAGCACCTGCTGTCATAACAGCTGTAGTTACGATAGATGTACAACGATGAAAGGTCACTAGATCGCATCTATATATAATTCGGAGGGTTAATTAGGTGAACACGGATGGACAGAAACCAGCGCAATAATGTGTCCTGTATTGTTCTTGATCAAACAGCCACAGTGCATACCCTCATAACAATGCGCCCGAGCATGGTGAGAGGCTAAGCAGGAATGAATAAAAAATACCTGAATACGATGCCTAATCTGGATCATACCTGTCTTCCAGGTACAACTGGCAGCGAGGAGCGCTGACACAATCCCTAACAAAGTATTCGATTGTTGATTATACATTTGTTAATTTTGAGAGAGAAAACGGGGTTTTCGCCCAAGGTGGATGAAACATAAGTACTATTATATACTAAGCTCCTACACACCATTATAAATGTTTCGATTTTCTGCGTTTATCTTATTGTAAGATATGGTATTTAGCTCTAATTTCGTGAAGCTCGTGTCATTGAGAGCTAAACGATGACACAATCTATGTCAGCGAAAGTCGTGCATCAACAGCAATTAATATTCAACGGCTCATTCTACTTCCTCCCAACGTCCTTGCCGTGTTGATTCATCAACCGAAGTAAAAAACGTTTTAAAACCCCGAGCCCACTCAAATATCAACGCCAATACATTGTGATGAGAACAAATATAGCAAAGTGAGGCAATTGGTCTGTTGCGGCATTGGCGTTTGAATTCTACATGCGTATATTACTCATTTGAAGAGCGCAATCCAATCGTAGATATTGACCTGACGAAATCGTGTGTGGAATGCTGCTTATATGAAGCGATCTCTCAGAGTAACCGGCTTGTTACTCTGGATACCTTAGAGTATTACCGCCACATATATATCTATCTGAACTGGAGATACTCAGTAATATTAGTATTCTCGTAGAGGCGAGCTATTGATTTCTGTATAACGTCACTTTCAACAACGAGGCTATCTCGCGAGTGTGATGGATGAGGATGATCGTGATGCTTGGACAGCTCTACTTAAGTGCCAACGCCCACTTGGCACAAACCTTTTGCCCAGACCGGGCTATTGAGCTTCCTGGTTCGGGTGCATCCCCTTTTGTGGGCAGGACCGCCTTTTAACGTGATTAAGCGAGTCACGGAGAGCAACTCAGGTATTCACACCTTGGTATCGAACCCACAACCTGTGGGTCGAAAGACGACGCGGTTTACTACTACGCCACGGGAACCGGCGCAGAGGGCTCTGGGAGCAGACGACGCGGTGTACTACTACGCCACGGGAACCGGCGCAGAGGGCTCTGGGAGCAGACGACGCGGTGTACTACTACGCCACGGGAACCGGCGCAGAGGGCTCTGGGAGCAAAGACGACGCGGTGTACTACTACTACGCCACGGGAACCGGCGCAGAGGGCTCTGGGAGCAAAGACGACGCGGTGTACTACTACGCCACGGGAACCGGCGCAGAGGGCTCTGGGAGCAAAGACGACGCGGTTTACTTCTACGCCACGGGAACCGGCGCAGAGGGCTCTGGGAGCAGACGACGCGGTGTACTACTACGCCACGGGAACCGGAGCAGAGGGCTCTGGGAGCAAAGACGACGCGGTGTACTACTACGCCACGGGAACCGGAGCAGAGGGCTCTGGGAGCAAAGACGAAAGACATTGAAATTAATACACTCTATCTATCCTAATCGCATTAATTCGTTGGTTTATGTTACAGTAACGTCACGATATAAAGCTATTACTTACATCATCAAACCCCTTATCTATATGTAAGTTATAAGGACACAATCGTAAAAGGCTTTTTTTTGCTCCCTGGTGGTCTTCGCACCAGAGTGTGCCATCCAGACGCGATGCACACTGCACTAAATTATTCTTATTTAGTAAAATCCACTCGAAAAGTTGTCGGGGTTTTCATGATTTTGCTTGTAATTCACGAAATATACGCACGGCCGACTGGATAACATGCACTGAGCCAGTGTTAGCTGGATGTTACTGCAGCCCGACGGCAAAAGCATTGCACACGGATAAACTATTGCACATTCCTGTTGGTAGTTTGTATTCCAAAGCAATATACGATTCTGCGCCAATGAGTGTCATCAGTGTATTGCCCATAAACGAACACTGGTACATGGAATAATACAGCCCTCCTAACATCGATACAGCAGATATATGGCTGGAAAGAAGGCGTCCAATCGTCGTTTTTAGGCAATATGCAACATGTTCCTTGAATGAATATGTTTATCCAACGTAGGCAATGAAATAAGTGCACATATTACTCGCCGAAATCGCACCCTTATTGTAGCACAATGAGGGACAACGAGAGACCCGAGCTTGTCTGTCCCCTTGAACAGACTTGATTTCATTAACGTGTTGCTGCAAAATAGTACTCTGTTACCTAGGCTCTTATCATACAATATAATCCCATCATAACGAATCTATTTCTAAATATTGCAGCTAAATGTTGTAATTTTCGGCAGACTCTACACTGTACTAAAATGAAAGAAGCTTCATTTATTACTCAAAGTGTGCGTCGCTTTATTCTGGTTATATGTTGCACGTCTCTTTTAGATGTAGGTTATAGACATTCGAAGAGCAACACAAACCGTAGAGTCGTCCTAATAAATACAATTTGTGAACACTCTGCTGACTAAGACCCACCATAACACAACACATGTATGGTTATGCGAATAACGACTAATGAAATGCACCAAATTGTTTATAGGTTCAGAATAAGTATAAAAGTCAGTCTCTGCATTTAATCTATCTTGTTCGAGACACGCAGCTGAACAAAATAACCAGAGGATTGTATTTTGTCCCACAATACCAGTTCCAGTAACTTGCTTTCTAAATTATCGTAAACATCATACAAGTCTAGGCCACCAAGCTTCATATATGACCAAGCATTTGCTGTAGCTAAGGACAAAGCCCTCCTTTACTTCATGCTAACAGGGGCCGTACCTATCTGCAGGTAAATGGGCAAGATTTACACGGTAACATACGATTGTAAAGGTCTAAGAGTATAAGACATGTCATTTGCTTGGACCTTTGGTGCTACTGAAATCACTTTATTCAGTTCTCCATTGCATTATGAGAGTCAAATGTTGGTTTGATATTGAAGACCTAGTGCACCCTGAATAAACGCAAGTTGATACATCCGGCGGATAAGCTGAGCCAATGCATTACATTATTACTTGCACGGTGCAAAGTGGCTATATATATATATTTATCATTATTCCTTGACAATATTGGTGTGCTATTTTTGCTTTTGTGGCTACAAACATCAGCATCGCTTTTTAATTTGTTTATTTATGGGAACGATGACATGGCTAGCTATCCCAGAATTTGCGAGGACAAAGCTCAATGACCTGTACAATCAATCGACTATGACGTACCAATACAAGTCAATAATATAGATGAAAGTGATTTTGCGATAGAATGGTTCGTTAAGAACAACTGCGAAATGGAATCAAACCGATGTGCTTCTGAATTGGCGGTCTTTGCTCAACGTCCTATCTTCTCAAGTGAAATATGTAAAATGAGTTAAACCAAAATTACCTCTCTAGTGTTCATTGGATCCCTCAGAGGCTCTTATCCGTTGCGTATTTCCCTTTTGCTGAGAGTACCGCAGTGCGAATATCTTGGCGCTTTATCTTTAAAAGAAATGTTCGCGATTGGGATCAATATAATGAATGTAGGATTGCCGAGACACTCATTTACGAATGTCAAGCAACTAAAACCCTACTTAGCGACTACCTATGAGCCGATACCAGCGCCGAATTATCATGTGTATTGCTCTCTTAGCGTGAGTTGTAATTGCTGTGCCTCGAGCAGCCACCTTACTGACCCCTATCGTAAAATGAAGGATTGGTGTTGGTGGTATAACCACCAGGTCACTGAAAAGGGTAAGGAGGGTATGAATACTAACTACTGTAATGTGTTATCGACAACATCGCATATTTATGGCAGACAAATATATCTGGTGCCTCCTAATGTCCTAAATGCTTTATTTGTTCTCTTGGACTGCGGATGTTATGCTATGATTTCAGTTTCGCATTTATATAGACACCATTAATGAATCGACATTTTCATTTTGTCATATAGTATAGCTTATATGTCAGATTCAAATTCAGTTTGGCTACTCAGCTCATCGACGCGCCCTGTTACCTCACAACCACACACGACCACAGCATTTAAATTGTCAGATATTATAGCAAGAGACAATAATACACATTTGTTATGGAAATTCATTTTGGCCTATTCATTGGCACAGTTTTGCTGCTATACTGTTTAATCATTCATTGTTTCAAAAGATGGCTTGATAGGATTTAAAGTTAAACGCGCCATTTGGAAGTACAATTTCCAAATTACTAAATAAAACACGCACGTCTCTACGTTCATGATTCAATCGAGGAAGATGTGAATAAACAGCAGTTGTTTATTGGCTATTTATACTTGTAAGTGTCATAATTGCATATTCTGTGTCACCAACCAGTAGAGCAGCTGACACCTGGCAACCTACATGGGAATAGCGTTAAGACCCAATATTGAAAAGTACAAGATTGCGATATTGCTAGGCAGACTAAGTCAACTCATTACCATATAAGGCCAACAACTCCAGATGCAAGCCATTAAGTGTCCACAGCCTGCGGGAAAACCCGGCTTTGACGACGTCTATGGAGACACTGCACTCCATGGTCTATTAAGCACTTACATCATTATGCTGAGCTCTGGTATGCCGACAATCGCATAACACACAGCACATCATTTGCAGGTTTCATGGCAGTAACCCTTGTCGGTAGGTACAATATATATACGGGGCGTCATATTCACATAATAATTTCTTTATCTGTTCAAGATAAACAATGTACACCCTCTGACGTTATCACGCCATTTTGAATACCGTCTTAGTACCGGATGCATTGTTGACACTTGACTTGTTATGTTATATGCACCTAGGTCTGGGAAGTCCTATATAATATTAGGGGTGGGGGCATGTTATATACACGCATTGACGGATATGATGTATGAGGGCAAGACAAAACATCTGTGTCCAATAAGGTAGGCAAAATGTACAGCAGACATTGGAGGAAGATAACCAATACTGAAGTCATCAATATATGCACACTGCTACCTCATTATTTACAGATTTCATAATATCACGTTGAGTATATTAGAGCACGGCAAGCGTAGCAGATATCTCAGTTTAACAGCTTATTAGCAAGTGAACCTTATCAACAATCCACTGATCGATTTCGGAAATTTAGAACACGAAAATAATGCGTTATATGCAGCATAGCACATGGATGTATAGAAGCAGACATTACAAACTACCTTTATTCTTCTGAAGTCCTCACATGCTCCCACTATTTATACACTAAATTGACATAATCGCAAGAGCTTCACCAGTTGTTTATGACAATAGTCAGCAGTCAATGAATTGGTAGCTTATCTATGATGATTCAGAATGTTGTGGTGAGGAATTTGGACAAGAAGAACTACTTCACCCCATGCTGGATTCTTTCATGATTACAATGAATACGGCTAAAGTAAAATGCTGCCAAAATCGATTAGCGTGGCACAATGAAAATGACTGTTTGTGGGGGGTGATATTGATAAATACGCATCTCACGTTATGATATTTTTATAAATACAGACTGTTGGTCCAAAACTAAAGGCAAAGACAGATTTCTCAAAAGAATAACACTGGCGCACTAAGTTCCCCGTCTGCGCAACCAATAGCACTTTGGGACAGACGTTTAGCAGGCATACACCATGCGCATCTAAAGATGGCTGAAATTGGAGAGAAACCACCAGGAGAAATTTCCATAATATAGGGCCAGACAACCTTGCTAAGTTAATGTAAATAATTCAGGGTATAATAATGATTCAATCGCACGAGTTGCATATCAAGCTACCGTTAACACATAACAAATTGTAATGCCAATGCTCCTAGTTTTAAAAAAACTATAATAACTTTTGTATGGATGGGAGAGTTAATTAATACACATGTTGCACTGATGAGAGGATGCATATCGATCAATCTGGAATTACACCTGGAGATGATATAGTGATTGGTATTATCTTGAGGTCTATAATACTATCACTGTGTAACTCTTGGCCCTTTTCTACAGTTGTTACACAAATTTGCTAAATCAGAGTTCATAACAACGATTGTGAAGTCCCTTATTGTATGCAGTTGTACAAACCTAACTCTTTCTGGCGCATTAAGCTATTTACGTGGTCTTGTATCAAGTTACATGCCGATTCACGACCCCGCGCTAAGCACGTCCTGTCAATAATTGTAACGATAGAACTAGCTCGTAGTCCCAGGGTTACGATGTGTGCGAGCACGGATGACGAAGCCTCTATTTAAACGACGACTAGCGAAACGATATTTTTCACAAGTCATCTAGAACCAAAAAAAAGGCAAAAGGATCCAATTTGCTGGACAATGTTTGTTGAACATCTGAGATGGCCGCTCGTTAGGATGGCGGATTTCTGCGGGTAAATTGTTTTAATTACATTCCTTCCAATTAATGAAACGCACCAAATAGTTCATACGTTCTCGGAATATACCATTCACATGGTAGAAATATTGAAGCGGTGTTGACTATGGTATTTGTGGTATATTTGAATTTCTTTGTGCTGTTACCAACTCAAGTGAAACGTAGCAGGGATAATACACCTGGAATCCCTTGAATTCTCCTTAGCAATTAATATTGACTTCCTGCCTTGCTCTATGGCCGAAGCAGAAACAGCATGATTGCACGACAAGGTATGGAATATATGTAGAACTAGCTACCAACTGAAATAACTGATTTATACGGATATAAATGGATTGTGACTTTTTCTGAGTGCCGGATCTCTCCATGCTGGTTTTTATACCTGACCGCCACCGCACGGGTTAGTCAGTTACACTGAGCGTCATTTCACCCCATACCCATCAATGGTCTTGGTATCATATATGCCAGCGACAGGTGTCATATATGCCGTGTTATTTCTGCTTTAAGATGAACGGTGAATGATATATAGCTGACAAGAGCTTTGTGTTGAGATATTATATTATCTTACAAGCTTCCATATATTAATGTACATCACGCTGACCTGCCACGCCCATCCATTATTTATCACTGAGGTGTGCGTCGCAATAATTTAAAGGGACGACCGTAACTCTAACTTAACTATACTTATGTGAGCAGCCTCGATGTCCCACACATCGAAAATGTGGTAGCTTTTTGCGCTGCGTCTGTCATTCACACGCAGCCATGCGAATTCGCCACTGCGGTGGCAGGCGCTATTGTTTCGATACAGGAGAAATATTAACAACTATGTGAGCCACGTAGATCAATAAGCACTATAAACTAAATACGATCTGTCCACATATATCGGGAAAAAAACACTACCTTCTGGCAGTCTTCTTTATCTTTACCTTCATGAACATATCTTAACGTCCCAATGGATAATGTAATCTTGTAGAGAGTTTGCTTCCCCGCGTTACCATTATACAGCAGGTACCTTAGTATGATATGGGTATATGATGAGTATTTATTTTAAGGAGCGAGAACGTTATTAGCATTTCAAATCGTTGAGTGACTGCGGTAGGCTTGCATTTTATTTATGGTTATGACTTTTTTTGGTTTATCAAAGTACACGGTCATGTTCACATTTATACAGGATGTGTGGAGTGTACCGCCCCAGCTACATTGATTCTGATTCGCTGACACAACTCAATTGAATGATGATCATAGCGTGTGGTATAAGTTGATAACGGGCGGAGTACAGGTGATTTATGAACAAAAATATTTATGGATGTGAATACGATGCTGAGGAAGAGGCGAAGCATGTAAATCTGTGGGCATTTCGTATTTTCGCTCAATGTGTTCGCAGGATGGATGACTCACCGAATCGCTCTACATAGTAAAAACCATTCTGCCCGACCCGTGATAGCCATGGCAATCTTAAACTGAAGAGTTGATTAATCTTGTGTTGCAGTTTAGTGTGCATGTTTAGAGCTAAAAAGTCGTTTTCTTAAAACTAGCCCAGTGGAAATGAGCCACAAATCAACTAAGAGAGGAAAATGCGTATCCATTAATATGAACACCTAGCATTGCATCAGTTTCGATGAGATAGCTTTTGACATAATTCCGATTTGCCAGACTCCCGCTACTCGTTGTTATCGACAAGAAAACATTCTAAGCAATGATAAGATCCCAGAAGTTTATCGGGAACAAGACTATTCAATTACTGCATATATATATATATATATATATATATATATATATATATATATATATATATATATATATATATATATATATATATATATATATATATATATATATATATATATATATATATATATATATATATATATATATATATATATATATATATATATATCCGTTAATGCAAAGCCACGAATGCCAAATCTCACAAATGTGTAGATTAAAACAACCTAACGCAGCATCGTAACCCATTCAACCTCAATGCGCGTACGATTTGAAGTACGTTCCTCTCATAATAGTCAAACAGATCATGTTAACTGTTGGATGTCATCGCATCGGTATTGTACGTAAAGCAATCATTGTAAAATATACATGCATCAAGCATATCATTACACTATGCAATTAGTTTCAAATTCTTGGATAAAGATCGGCAGTGTCTCAAGTTCGGTGCATCTTATTGCCTTCTTGATTAACAAAAAACACACCAGCCATGTCCACGCATACATGATTGAAAAGGGAACAAAATGAAACTGGCAAAATAGATATTATATTGTATTGAAACGAAAAACAAATGACGCCTGGCGACAAATATTGTTTTGGCCATGTCTAGACGATATCAATGTGTATAAAAAGGAGAAGCTAAATCTGGTGGTACGTAGCTCAAATTATTGTGCTCTTCAATGGGTCCCATAGGCCTATCTGTCTCTCTGCAAAATGGATTCGGTTTGTGTCACTTAGTTTAGTCTTTATCATCAACTCAGATTAAGAAAAATAGCAATGGATCTTGAACTTCACTCTCTTACCTCGTCTTGCCATGTTTCTCCGCACTACAATCTTCGCCACCCAAGGACGCCTAGTGTCAAATCCTGGTTGAACCATTTACACTGAGCGACGTACCGCGATTGCGCGCGTCTTATCCGTCAAAGGTTTGGGTCGATTACTGGATGCACCGTGGTTGTTCGATGGTGGTATCTCACATAACCGTTCCATGATTGATTGAATGAGGGATGATGTCGGCACAAAGCCCTCGAGTTATGTTTTTGTGATATGATATAATATAAGGAACACGCATTGATTAATCCATCAATCAAACGGCCAATACATTAACAATCACTGAGATATGTGGCACAATGGGTCAAGGCGTATGAGTAGTATGATGACGTAGGAAATTGTTTCAGCCACCAAAACTCTTTAATATATTGCTGCATCGGCTTGGTTAGGAGCACTATCCATTGTAATGATACGTGAAAGATAGTGGAGTTGCTCGATATTGCTGTAAGCTTTGATAATACTTAGAAATATCTCCCGCAATCTGAACATAGCTTTGTAAAATCAGCAAAAACAAAAGTAGTTCTTGGATATATCCAATTATTTAAAAAAGACATAGTAATAAAATTTATCAACCTAAAATACATGTTAGGTTTTGCTCACTTATGTGGCGAATAATTGGAAATGATGTACACATTGGGATACAGATTGCGCCATAAATCAGACTATGGTACAGTTCGTATATTCTTTGTCGAGTCAGCAGAAATTGTAAGACCTGTAGTAGTCAACTTGGATAGCTCAGGATATGCGCATATGACGAGAGCCATCGTTTGCATTGTTACAACTGAAACTGTTACCGTGCGCAAAGAGAACGTGACTCTTAATATACACAATATTGTCTACCGGAACAACACTTTATAACAGAGAACGGTGGCTATATCGCCTGTATCAATGGTTATTTATCAATCCACTTTACTGTGACTGGCGGAAGCTTACGATCACTTAAGTCGCCATGTTTATGGCCTGATGTCAGTGGTCAAGAAATCGTATTATATGACATACAACTTATTTTTCACACAATGTCGTGTTCTTGATGCATCATTAATCAACTGACGCAAAGCGCGTTGCAAGTGCACGATGGTAAGTTTACGCCAAACATCCGTAACTTGTTAGCTGCAATATCTATACAAATGTACATATCTCTAAATTCAGATATCTTTGCCATGTCGAGTGAACGCAATGATTTGTGACAAGTTGTTATGCTTTAATTGATATAAGAGGTGGAAGGAGTCGATTGATTTGGGAATTGAAAATAGCCCACTAAGACACAAATCACACTTCAATATCAGCACCACTGTATTGCAATAAGCACATATATAGCATGGCGAGTTAATGGGCGAATTACAACCCTGCAGGAGTTCGACGAGATAATAGAATTGACGTAGAGAGTACAATCGAATCAAACATATGGACCTGATGAATTCGTGCACAGAATCTTGCTTACACGAACCCCACCCCTCCCCCTCTGAACTTATGGTTAGTTCTGTTATAACGGAATATTATCCATACATACTACATTAGCATGTAGCATGTATACCATATGTTTAATGCGCACAATGGGGGATTATGAAAGAGTAAAGCTTTCACTTAAGTCCCTCTGATTAACCCGTTTAACGGTGCGCGATCCAATACAGGGTACTGTACTCAAAATACAATCTATGACCCCGACAGAATATAGGTGGCGAAACAAAGCATTATTTCACTTTCTACAGAAATTCCGATTTATCTCCAGCATAAGGGCATCATTGTATATTACTAACAATGCATGTTAGGATTTCAAAGATTGCGTATGTATTTCGAAGCTTGAGTTAAATTTACGCACACGAGGATGTCTAACACAGAACTAATTTGACTAAACAGTCGTTGCCAATCGCCATAGGGGGAAATAGTTTTGCATGGCTAAAAACGTGAGAGTTAGCACGCGTGCATTAAGGCTAATGATATGGGCGTGCTGAATGTAATTTGAATTTCATCCCGAAATATTGTTGTTTTCTTGAGCAACCAATCTTGCAGCGGGACAAGGGGAATTTCAGATGCACCATTCTCAAATATTATCCTCTTTGTATGAATTGGGGCTGCGCTATAGGAATTGCCCATCGATGAACGAGACAAGCGCAAAATATATATTAATCAGGTGTATGTATTATGCGCTGTCAACTCTTAGTCATTTAAGGGGATAATTGCAGGTTTGGAAAACTTCAAATAAGCTGACCTCGTCATATCTACTGGAGCTGCTTAGTAACAACCACAGTGCGTCACATATTGAGTGTGGAAATTTATATAGATATTTATGAAAGGTAATATAAGTAACTGTAAATTAACATTCCAGTTCCAGACAACTGAATGAGGTCCTGCTTGAGGCCATTCTGGTCCCCAATAGCGAACTCAGATTTCTCTTGAGAACATAGTGGAAATTTTTATTGCCCGTCTTAACTATTCCGGAACGTCCCATCAGATAGTGTACTTGTTAGCGAAGTATCCATTGAAAAAAGATTGGAATTGAAATGACACATCAAGGAGGAGGCTCCATGAAATAGGTCAAGCCAGTGCTGCTCTCTGAGGTTTGCATTATAAATTATTCATCGTCCTGTGCCATCGTCATTCCGTTCTCCAATTTGTACCAAAGTGGCAATAGCCGTTTGTACATCTCAGTCTATTTTGCGATAGTTTGACCTTGTCTGAACTCTCTGCATATAAAATGGTGTAACGTAGTTAAGGGGTGACAGGGCAGTAATTTGGTTAAAACCCGTGGTATTAGAGAAACGATATAAAATGTTGTGATAGTCATGCGATGCATCAAGCAAGATTACGTTGCCCAAATAGCACACCGAACTAATAATATCGGTGAAAATTCCCCTATGAATGTATTTCCCTATCAGAATACCTGTAACTCCAGTGACCAATAACAGATAACACGAAGGCTATTTGTGTGTCGCTGACTGACTGAGCAGCTGTTATTGCTAAATCAGAACGCATTTATTTAACTCGTTAGAGTGAACAACACGTTACAGCTCCTAAAACTGAGTTCATTCTGTAGATCGATGGTAATGACTATCTTATTGATTCATAACACAAATTGCCCCTGACACCGTCTCATTTGTAGAACCGGGGATGTGATAGGCCAACGTCCGAAGGTTTGATCATCTGTACAGTTGGTGATATGACGATGTGCAATGAGCAACACGAGTTTTTAGCGATCTATAAACCAAATATCGCATGAAAGGGAGAAGATATAGAGATACTATCCGATTATACCAACTTGGCGCATCTTGCAAACACAATTATTCAATAAATGCTCGTCAACTAATCGTTCGGACATGAAACCGCAGTGATATAAACCTACACAACGGTACGTTTTACCAGTGTTGGTCGCTGTGTTGCGTTTCGTTCACTTGTGCGGCGAATAATAGCCGATTATTTACACTTTGTGATGATAATTGTGGCTCAAATCTACTTCTACGCTATAATACAATTCGTAGATAATGGTTAATGGTGAACAGGTAAACAGGTTGACATAATCTTAATTGCTACAATATGTTAGTCATAACCTTGTCAGTAGACGCTAATGCGAACAGCAATATTTGACTTTAAGCCAGCTAGTATACATCTGATCATTGCATTCCAAACGTTCTGTTGCTTTTCCATAAGGTTATACCAATCGTGAGTAGCAGTTAATCTAAGTGAATTGTGATAATGATATTTATGTCTCTGCTAACATCGTAATTAATTTTTTTCTGGGGGGGGGGGGGGGGGGGGGGGTTAAAGCAGGGTGGGTGTAAAAGATACACACATCTAATGATTCCATCTGCCATATACCGGAGAAAACTCACTTCCCATTAATATAATGCGTAATATATTATAATCCTTACGACTATCATCAAGCAACGTTCTATGGTTCTGTTTTTGCCGAACAAACCCTAATGCTCACCAGAAGGCAGCTGCAGGAATTGTTAAGATGCAATAAACTATAGAATATGTCTACAACAATTAATGTGTCACAAAAGGTACAGCATAAGCGTATCTTAAGCAGTCAGTGGTAGCACATAATGCCTATATTGCGAATAATTGGCAGTTCTGCCATGAATCTCGTTTCCTTACTATTCGTTGATTACTAGATACCTTGCTGAGTCAGCAGATAGTATGAGAGTTGTTGGTAATGGACTGCTGTGGTGATATTTGAGTTAAGTTGCTCACGAGAAAATAATGACTTGTCACAAATGACAACCGCCCCGGCATCGGGCGTCAAGAGAATTTGACTGTTAATATCACCTGTATTGTCTACTTGTCAACAGTCAAAAATCAATGCCTCTCCGTTAAATGCATCGGACCAACAACGGTGAATAATAGGCCCACACTTGTGTCATTATGCATACCTCCTGACAAATGCTCTGGTAAATGATCCCAGTGGAGAAATATGTAACAGCAAGTCGCAAGATAAGCGGCTTCCGATTATCATTTGTATTTTCGTAAAAATTTGCAAGTTTACATTTTGCTAAATTCGGATTTCTCCTGCCCTGTGAAGTCAATGCAACGATATTTGACAAGCTCTCAGTCTTTAATGGATATAGGAGTTGGAAAGAGTAATTGTTTCCGCTGGGTAGATTGGTTTGACAATGGAAATATCACATTAAAACCCAACACACGTTTCAATATCAGAACCAATTCATTTCACTACACATTTATATAGCGCAGTGAGTTATTGGGCAAATTTCGACACTGCATTAGGAGTTTCACCAAAGAATATTATTGGTGTTTAGAGTGCAATAGAATCAAACATATGAATCTGGTGAATTCGTGGACGAAATGTTGCTCATGTATGTGGAAAAATCATGTTGTTTATTCCTGGTATGGTGGAATGTTGTCCATGCATACTAAATTACCATGGCTTATATATCATATGTTTAATGCATAGATGCAATCGATTTCGTACTTTTATAGGCAATCCCGAATAGTTTTTACGTGTTTAAAGGCATATATATTACTAACAGGGATGTCAGGATTTCAAAGATTATTGGTGTACTTAGAAACCTGAGTAACATTTACGCACATAAGGATGTGAAACAAAGAACTGATTTGAGATAAGTGGATATGACGTAACAGCCATTGCAAATCGCTGTGGGTGGAAATAGTATTGTATGGTTAATAACGTAAAAAGTAGCCCGCGTGCGTTTAGGCTAATGAGTTAAGGCGTGGTGTTTGTATTAGTGCTAATTATAGTTGGAATGGTAAGGCGGAATAACAAGAGCATGTTCCGATGCACTATTTGGCTACAGCGACATTACCTCAATTTGAGTAGGTATCTTGTTTTAGTTTAGGAAAAAACACCCTATATTATCCGCTCTCGATAATAAGATTTGCGCTATAGAATTTTGCAAACAAGTAACGAGACAATCGAAAAATATAAAATCATCCGATAATATGACGACCTCATCAAATCTTTTAGTGTTGCTTAGTAGTCATCATGCCAATCTTAAATCCCGGTTTATCCCAGTTTAAGTTACTAATGTGAATGATTTTTCGTTTTGCATGTTTCAGCGTTGCAGCGTTGTGTGTGTGTGCTTGAATTACACCCTAAATGGTGAGCGCGCGGGAGGGGGGGATGTACATTTGGGTGGCTGAGTATAAGAAAGAACCACAATAACATTTGCTATTTACAATCAACTGGCTTTTTGCTGTCTTTCATACTACATATCAACGCACTGACCATTTAGACAATGCATAACATTGTGACAGGGTAAATTTGTCTCCCCCCCCTGTTTTCTCATCACTTTGGTGTTTATGCCAATCATCTAAGTTCATAATTGGAAAGTAATTCGCTCGTTCGGTGGTTTTGCTTTCGTCTATTCTGGAATCCGTAAAACACCGTCATGTTTTTATTGTAAGTGTTTCAATGGCAAATAAAATATGGAACGGGATATTAATTTCAAAATAATGACCGTTTACCTTCTGTCGGATAAGGATACGTCGACAATTAATAAAGGGCCATAAGAGACACCACAGAAGGCGGTTATTAATGGGACAATGGTACCATACAGGAGCCGATAACATCGCTGAAATCGGGTTAAAACGTCTTTTACGCCTTAGATACTACTTTATCGCTCAATTTGCAATGTCTAGTTGCTATATACCAGTTTGTTTGGCAAAGACACACATAGATAAATTGGCGATGGCGAACTCAAAAACCTGGGCTACACAATAGCTGCACTCCGTTGTTTTTTTAACATATCAAAGAAAACAATTTGGTGTTTGCTATGATTGTTCGCCTCATATCACTAGATATAAATCGTTTGTTCATATGCTGTTTGGATAATAATGTTGCCTTAATAACAATTCCTGTCCTTTATGTGCGCCAGACAATGATCGAAGCACCCCATAGTGACATATCTCAGTGACAAGATTATTAGACGATGGTAAGACTAATGTCACTTTTCGACCAGCATCGACTGATTTACACCACTTTGTGGTCATGCAGGGATAATAACGCGTAATCCATCTGTGTGTCCGTGAAGTGAGTATGTATTTGATTAGCGACGTCGACCAAAAAAGAACTCACTTTTCCTCGATACTTAACTACACCATCTATGTTCACCAAAGTGGCTCTTTATTCCTATTGTCCGTCATTATATGACACTATGGGGACGCGATGATCACAATTGGTATGTTGAACGATGCTGTATTCACATACGACGATCCAAATAGAAATTTTAACTTTATAACGAGACAGCTGTGAAATAACATCATGACAATGTCTTCCTTAAACACTGCATGTTCGGGCAGATTAGCAGTATTCATAGTATATATGAGCGCAAGCCCGAGGGCTCCTGCATACTATTCCCGAACCCCAGGTGCTTAAATGCAATTAAGGTTGAAGCCATTTATTTTTTACCTTTAATGAATTTATATTGAAGCAATGTTAATTCAACAACGATATTAATTTTGACAGCCAAAGCATTTTTGTCAGCTGTCAACCGATCGTGGGACTAACCTTTGGCCAACAATGAGAGCTGCAAGCACTTTGTATATGCTTATTGCCATATCGATGTCCAAAATTAATGATATGACTGCACGCGCTCGTCTGGATATCCGTTTTGCCAGTGCATTTGCCACCTCGATCCTAGACAACGACACTCATATTCCCTTCCAGTTCGCCCTTCTATGCATCAACACGGAACAATGATAGTACTGGCAGGGGTAAGCGCGTCCGTATGGCCAGTTTAGTACTGACCGGGATCAGCGCGTCAGAGGGGCCAGTTTAGTACTGACAGGGATAAGCGTGTCCGTGCGGCCGATGTAGTACTGACACGGGTAAGCGCGTCAATGCGGCCATTGTATAACTGACAGGAGTGAGGGTGTCCCCCGGTCAGTGCAGTACCGACATGGGTAAGCGTGACCGTCCGGCTAGTTTTATACTGACAGGGGAAAGCGCGACCGTGCGACCAGTTTAGTACTGACAAAGGAAAGCGAGTCTCTGCGACCAGTTTAGTACTGACAGGAGAGAGCGCTTCCCTGCGACAATTTAAAAACTGACAGGGGAAAGCGCGTCCCTGCAATCAGTTTAGCCATTTAATTATTCTGCAATAGAATTGCAATACAATTATTGTTTAATATGAGTATCGCCAACTCAACGGTTTTCTTACCATCGACGATGTTGAGTGTGAAAGACCTTTAAATTGAACAATTGTGCAATATTTGTGGGGCGATGGAGTAAAATATTACTACGTACAACATTGACGTTCTGAGTTCCTATTGTCGGCATATTTTATATATAAGGAAACTGAATATTAATTTTCTTTCATATGTTTCATGACCCAGAAACTATTCGAAACACCAAATGAGCATCAAAGTGTAAAATATCATAATCACTATAGCCCAGGTAGCTCCTAAGCGTTTATCAAAATAGACAACTTGTTGATCAACAGATGAATGAAGCTTTGTTGAAAAACGGAACAATGAAGGTAACATGTTACTGTAACGTCGCTTTAGTAGATACCATTGTAGATGTAATAATTTAACTTCGACATGGATAGAGCAATTATTAAATCATACCAAAACATATCATTCTCTACACATATGATATGACATCAATATGAATTACCTTCATCACGTAAAATCATTTAGACTTTGTGATAATGACGTCAGTAGACGTCAATATACCATACTGCAAGCACGAGCCAGGTTCACCAACGCCAAGTTCAGAAAATAACCAGCTTCCACAACTCATAAGCTTTTGTCGCGTAAATGTCATTGAGAGAACTATTCATTGTGATGAAGCAGGAATACGTTGCGTAGCTGTAATACAAAGCTATGAGCTTTGATGGTCATAATTAACTGAAAAAGCTTTTGGTAGTAGGGTTGCACGACGAATAATGAGCAGTAATTACATTGTGATAATAATTCTGACACCACAATGTTCAAAGATACCTTGTTGTGTCACCATACAGTTTGAGAGTTTTCGGTGATGGACTGTTGTTGTCAACTTCCAAATCAGTAGACCAGGAGAAAATAATATGAGGAGAACACCCACTTGCATTGTTTCAATTGACACCCAGTCTGTCATCACACTCAGAGATATCCATTATATAGTATACCTGTCGGATGACACGAATATATGCCGCTCGTAGTAATCTGTTAACAGCCAGGGGACCACACTAATGCCATCATACATATCTCCTGACAATCATTCCGCAAATGTTCTTTATCGGGACATACATCATGGCATGGCGTATCTACTATCATTTATTGTAGGAAACCGTAAGGGAATAAACAGCTATATCTCGTGTGAGTGCCAACAAACACAACACAGCTCCTTCTTTAATGCCATTTGAGCAATTACAAACCTCATAACCCGGTTTCGACCAGTGTACGATTTATTCACCGAGGCTGAGCGCGGTATGTAAGCAACTACATATATGGAACGATATGCGACAAGCTCTCATTCCCTTATGGATATACGAGCTGGAAGGAGTATTTGATTCTGTTTGGTTTACACGCTTGGCAATTTAAATACCACATCAAAAACACAAGGCACACTTCAATATCAGAACTAAAACATTGCATTGATCGCTTATGTAGCATAGTGAGTAAATGGATGGCTTCCGGCATCGCAGTTATATTTCAAGAAGCTTATATTGTTATGCAGAGAGACAAATTGAATCAACAACATAGAAGTGAGGAATTTGTGCGCTGAATAATGCTAGTATGAAAAGCCCCTTCCAAACACATCAGCACTAACGATATGCCTATATATATATATATATATATATATATATATATATATATATATATATATATATATATATATATATATATATATATATATATATATATATATATATATATATATATCTATATATATATATATATATATATATATATATATATATGAAATATATATATACATATATATTTATATATATATATACATATGTATATATGTATGTATATATATATATAAATCAATTTATGTATATATATATATATATATATATATGTACACATATAAATATAAACATGTATACATAAACATATTTATATTCTATACATATGTATGTACATGTATATATACATGTATAGATATGCGTGTGTGTATTTAGATTTGTACGCGTAAAAGAATTCAGACATGAGTCATAGAATTTAGACGAGCTTGCTGCTAAAAGTTCACTCACCGAAGAAAGCCTAGTCCTGCAAATATAGTTGAACTCTATAAAAACACATTACACCAAACTACCTCATCTCTCTTCGTCAGAAATCAATAGCCAATTGACTAATTGTGAGTCTGGTGTATTTACATAATTGGCCCAAATACGCGTTCTGGTTTAGGAGCTATGCTAACGTTGCGCATCTTGCAATCCTAAGAGTTGCCCGTATTATTAAATGATTCTGGCGCCATATTTGTACAATATGGGCGCCATATTTATACAATATGGGCGCCATATTTGTACAATATGGGCGTCATATTTGTACAATACAATTCCTCTATCAAAATGATATATCAGTTGAATGGTGAATTCCGTCATAACAATCCCTTTCTTGTGAACAGCTTGCAGGTGAGAAAGGTATGATAGTCAGTGGTGTATAGGCACTGGTGCCCGGTGCTTCCTTTGCTCTAAATTAATCAAACTTGCGTCTGTGAGTTCCATTTATATATGGAGCACAAAACAAATAATGAATTTCAAATTGAAGCGAGGATTGCATTTCGACCAACATCAGCATTTCCAACAGCTTGTTAAATTATCCTCAACTTCAGGCGATTATTGGCCACAGTGTTCAAACATAGATGACATGGAGATCATAATTAGACTTTTCGTCATACTAGAAGATATATCATACATCAGAAGTGTATTAAGCCACACACCTGTTTTGCTGTGGTTCGAATAATAGGATTGCATAGGGGCAGCCTCGGAGTAAATGAATAAGGTTTTGCGCATACTATTACGAATCGTACCCTCTCAGATAGACTTTAATTTTATTTTAGAGAGCCGATGTTGCATCCATTATACGCGTTTACTAGAATCACCAATAAACTATCCGCGTCTGTGATACTAGTTTAGTTTTGTACTTTCTAATTATAAACTAACCTTTAACTTCACACGACTAAAGTATGTCGCAAACTAATGCCTCGGGAAATATGTTGTCTCGCCCTATCTTGTTTTACTATAAAAGTAAATGGTTCATGGCGCCGTCTATTGTAAAGTGGCATAATGTTTATTCTTAAGTATTGTTTCAAGCAACTTGTTTGCCAGTTGGTTCCCTAACTCAACTCAAATACTTCTTTGCCGTTTGCATTTATGCCCAATCGACCACCGTGATAGGTGCATTCAGTTGACAGCTATTCATTGTCTACATAATACGACTGTTCGTGTATGTATCCGCTGTTTAAATAAGTTGGCATAGTTCAAGTCTCTGATAGTGCTTAGACAGATAAAATCCTTCACTCAGTCGAAAGAGTATAGACATATGTAATTAATTCTATAACAGTTTTTCACACACGTGTTAGATCTAAAATTGTGAAATGTAGTGCCATATTTTGTTATTTCGAAGCTATTTGTCATTGTATTTGATGCAATATGTTTGCTCTGCGGACGGCAGCGTTTGTACTTGGTTCGATGATTTAAGGAATTGAGTTGAACATACCTACTGCCGAAAAAAGATAAATAGTTGCATCATGATAAGGGCTGTAGACTCAGTGACACGATCAAACATTTATGGTACACAAAAACTAACACTGCATAATTGTTGGTGTGAATACGAATCGGTACATTAAATCTTCATATGGTGCCATGTGAAATGGTCCTATTAGACGGTAATCAAAGGGCGGCCTCAATATCTAAATGGATAAATCAAACAGTATACATATGGCAGCTGGGTTTTGTCGACTAACCCTGCGTCTGAATTTTAAATGGTGGAAACGTGCTCCCTTAGTTGACGATAGTAATAAAATACGAGCCATCTTTAAGTTGAATTCGTGCAATTCGAGCTGCTGTGGTGTTTTAACGATGTATTAACAATCACCCATCCAATATACTCTCTATTGGCTCATGTAAAACGGCTTGCTTAAAGGGAGAGGCTTAACAAATAAAATTTAAATGCTTTACACATATCATTATGTTACGCTATTAAGCACGAGATATAGTAATATTGGTTGTCAGATCTTGATAAAACATCATTCAGGGATATTTGACACGATCTAAATTACATTTTTCAACCGAGTAGCGTTTTGTTTGTTTGGCCGAAAGATGATCACTAAGTTACATCAATCTATCGACGTAATGCCAATTTGAGTGATGGCTGATTGCTGTAATTAAGCCGTGCATTTTCGTTCCGTAAAGTGTGCACAATCCACCACCTAAGTTTGTGCTGCGCGCTGATATTCAGCGGAGGAAAGTAAGGGTGGCAGACTTAACTGAGGTATTCTTTTATTGATTCTAATTGCGATTTAAGTGGATGGATGACTCAGCATCTTCACACCCCTGGGCAAGTATTTCCTAGGGGTGACTTTTGACGCAGTTGGTCCTTCGAGAGCAGTTTGTTGGTAAATAAACTTCATTGTGCTGCTTTACAGCTCAGTGTTCAATGAATGGATCGACGTCGCACCAATTGAGGGTGATGTGGTGATAACTTCATGGAACACGATTGTTGTGCAACCAGTGTCAAGAACATGCTAACGCATTGCGAAATAATTAACCAGATGATGTAAGTAGGTACCAATCGTCGTTACAACTCTGACTGTAAAATATATAGAGCAAGTCAAGTAAACATACCTCCACAGAACAATGGAATAAACGGTACAGTGATTATTAGCTAAATGTGATATGCAGTGTGGCGAACTTAGCCGCGCAGGTACTTCTAATCAACTGCAGTGTGGTGAGCTAAGCCACACGGGTTCTTCTCATGAACTGCAGTGTGGTGAGATTAGCCACGCAGGTTCTTCTCATGAACTGCAGGGTTGTGAGCTGAGCCGTGCAGGAACTTCCTTTGAACCGCAGTGTGGTGAGCTTAGCCGCGCAGACACCTTTCAACGGCAAGCTTATCAAGTCAATCTATGTTTTATAAGACAACGCTTAGAAGGACCGGTTTTAACTCTTTATGACCATGAATGGAATTTATTTTGCCAATATGATGATGAAAGTTAGGTAATTAGACAATGGTATGGATGTAACTTAATTTCAAAATGTCTGATAAACTAGCGAAGTGAATAGTTGTCACGATATTATTGCACAACGATGCTTAATAGACATAAGAGACACTTTTTATCAGCAGAGGTGGTAGAATAAGCCTGCGACGTTTTTCAAAAGACCAGTTTGTGCATTCTGGGCGATCGTCGGTATTGACATAGACACTAAACGAGAACACGACAGGCAGAAGTCGGTCAGCGAAAGAGGTCGGTATGCAACGGTAATATCAGACATCTCTTACGATGAACATGGTTGTAGTTAGGCAACTTCTGGCACTACCTGATCCTATGTCACGTTGTACCATATGGAACAATCTTTGTAATTTTATTCATGAAGTAATGCATATTACGGCCGGCCAGCCACCATCTGGGTGATTATACGGGTATACAGATTCATCGAATGGAAATGAAATGCATCAGCAATGCTCCCAGAAATCCCAGGACAACTCACATAGGTTGTAAAAGTATCGCATGAGACACATAGCAGGCGCTTGTATAATTGGCTGCAACCAAAACTCAGTACATTTACATTCGATGAATATTCATGTAACCGCTTAGCCGCTAGTCTACTTAAATAAAGCGCGAGAAGGCAGCAACAGGTACAACAACCATTTACCATCGGATATAGCAACACTATAACTGGTATGGTTTGCTTGAGCTGCATATTGCACAGCAAATTAAAGGCTTTCACGTTTAGCTACCAGTGTGGGAGCTACAAGGGATGATGAAATGTTATACCTAGGACAAGGCATCTAATAAATGGCAGCAATGATAATAGCAACTTACATTGTACAGTGTTCAATCGTGACTCATTTCGCTATATAAAGCGATTTAGACAAAAGCAGAAGATTGCGCGCCAATCATTGAGTTGAATTCATACCAACTTAATCATTTGTGAGGTTGGCAAGACGGTATCAATGCATGTGTGGCCGATTATCAATGTATCTGCAGTGATTCGAATAGCGCAGCCGCATACAGTACAACGTATATAGTCGATACCATAGCAGTCCACATATTCATGGAGCCCTTGACACGGTGTAAAGATTACCCAGATCAACTCCGAAGGCAAAACATGAACAGCAGAAGGAATGCGCACATGGCAGTACCTAGCAATGCTGGCTTCATATAAAATCCTATCAGTATGCTGAATTACTACATATGTCAACAATAACGACAGCCTGTTGCTAACTGCGGTGCATGTATCGCAGTATCTGCTTTCCAATAAAAGGGTAATATCAGCTTTGAGGGTGATTTGCGGGTTAGGATTGTCAGGTTATATCAGAAGTTGCATCGCAACCTTATATTTATTTACATCATATGTTGCATTTGTGTCCTCAACAGAATATTGGTACGTGGTGATTGGTGATACCATGTCCAGAAGGAACTCGTTGACAAGATTGGATAGCAAGATAGCGTTTATCAGTTTGAATATTTGATCAGTCATGGTACTCAACGAGTTGATGCATCGTGTAATAGCTGATCTCTAGCCTGGTCTAAGGAGTAGCCGCCGCTATTGGTTGCTCTGCTATGAAATGTGGCCTTATTCAGTAACTATCGCTTGACCTGGTATGCTAGGATATATTACAGGATTTCAATTTCAATACATTAGGACTCAAAGCGAGTCCCAATTTTTTCAAAAGACGTCAGATGTTTTCTAACATGAAGTGACAGTGGTCAGATGCTTTTCACTTCCGATATAAGCTAAGGATAAATAAAATTTCGAAACCGAATGGACGTCTTACCACCGTTTTCGCTTAATACTAAATACCTGTCGATCTTAGCTTATCAACGGCTGTACGCAATATAGAGCGAATACGATAGAGCCGAAGTGCAAACTGCCACTGCAGATAAAGCACATGCTAGCGGAGAAGAGCTCTTCAAATATGTTGGTATGTGACTAAATCTAACTATATTTAACAATCAACTAATTATCTCAAAATATGTCGATATTAAACTTTTACACAGTTTACAGGACGGAATATATTACATTGCTCTTAGCACGGCACTGCACTATATCAAATATCGGAGAGAGAATGATACTAAAATAGTACATATAAATGGTTAATGCTGATACTGTTATCATCGACAGGTACTATCAAATGATATCATATACGAATTATCTTTCTATTGGGCCATCACACTAAGGGAAGATCTTTTATAGACGATTAGAGAATGAGCATGTTCGTAAATAGGATAATTTCCATAACGCATTGCTAGGCTTTATTTTGTCAGATATTACATGACGATGGCATCATTTCATTGGCATCATTGATGAGCATACCAATAGGCTTGGCGATACAGCCATCGCATTACAGTTAGACTCTGGGATGTTTGGTGGCCCGAAAGTCAGTGTTTGGGCTACCAAGAATGAAACGTTGGTTGCCTGAACTATTGCCTAGTCATTTAAACCTTATCAACGATCAAATTGTCGGCTT